>BQNB010069066.1:0-33627 GCA_026074375.1 Tanacetum coccineum | reverse complement strand
AACTAACAGTACTAACTACTTAGCATATTTTTCACTAAGATTACTAACATCACTAATCTATGCTTAACAGCAGTAACAAACCTTAGCAGTAGTAACTTCCAAACAACATCAAGAGGCTTTTAATCCTAACACAAATTGTCATAGAAAATGTTTTTCAGATGAAACCGTTAGATGATTAATTTCATTTTTGAAAATCAACACCTTATAAAAATAAGATTTCTCTTATTTTGTCAAATAAATGCACTGACATGTATATTTATTGTATATAGGAAGCAACGGTTGTGTTGCAAAGTAAACACAAGCCTTTGTATGAATACCAAGTAATTCATACCCGAGAAAAAATAATTTTTATTGTGAGGCAAAGTTTTCTTTTTTATGAAATACTTGCCTTTAAATTGAAGACCGGGTTGCTATCTAAAATAATAGCAAGCCATTGACATGTTTTAAAAATAGTTTGAACTTCTGCTCGAACTTTATTTACAGCTCCGTATTATTATTGAATAACATTTCTAAAGCCGTAAATATTATCGATTATCAGAAAACATGTCATGAGAATCCTATTTTTGTATTTTTCTTATTTTATATTTGTTGGGAATTATTGATTTGATGATACAAAACAATAAAAAAAGAATGAAACAAAAGGAAAACAAAAGGATCAAAGTCGACATTATTGAATTCTACAAGACGTAGGAGTACATGAAGATTTTTGAAGATTTGGTCAAAGATATGAAAAAGGATTCTTGAAGATTTGGTCAAAGATATGAAGATAAATATTACGAAGATTTGTTTCCTGGTACAATTAGTTTTCCTTATAAGTCTTATGGACTTTATTATATAAAGTAATCCATAGACATTGTTTTAGGTGTGCATAAATATGTAGACGTCTAAGTTTTAGAAGGTTTCTAGGCGTATGGTCTTTGTAAACGCCTAGATGATAGTTGGTTTAGCCTCAAGGATCTTTGATCCCTGTTAGTTTGTAGATAACCGTTCTATACTGATCATATAGAATTGGGGCTTGGAGTAAATGATACGATGAAGAAAAATCTTGTTACAATTACATTGTTCTTATGTTAACTTCGCTATACATATTCTATGAACTTTGTTATTGTTAATCCTAGATGAGATCTAAACAATCTCGAGTTACAAACGATCTAAGGAGTTCTAACAAACTCCACAATTGGTATCAGAGCATCTATATTAAAAAGCCAATTGGGTCCACTTCTTGCAATATTAGGTGTATCCTCACTAAACTGAACATGCAGGTTCTCTTCAACTATCCTAGTTCTACTGTTGAATACTCTGAATGCTTTGCTATTGGTAGAGTATCCTACAAAGAACCCTTCATCAGTCTTTCCATCAAATTTACCTAGGTGATCTATGGTATTAAGGATTGTAACAGGACCCCAAATGGTCTCATGAAGCTTAAGGCATGGTTTCTACCTAGAAAAAGTTCATAAGAGGTCTTGTTGTTAGGCTTGATAACTAACACCCTATTTTGGACATAACAAGCAGTATTTGTAACACCCCCAAATTGGGTCGCAGCGGAATGAGGTATATCCGGGAGCGTTACATTACAGATCAATAGCACAAGATATGAGAACGACCTTAAAAAGAGTTGTTTAAAATACGATAACACTAAATTCCCTCTTAATACCCTTTATTTCACAGAACTGATTCATGACTTATTCTTGAATTTAGTCCCATTCGTCACATCTGATCACTTTCACCTTAAGGTCTATTGTTTCTATGCTTAATAAATTGTTTTAAGGATTTTACTAGTTTCATCTTAGTAGCTAGAAGAAACCCAAAACTAAACTTCTTTAGTCATCTTGTGACAACTAGGCAGTACATCTTTTTTATTCAGAATCTTATACACTGTTGGCAAACAAATCCATTGCAAACATTTGTAATGTTGGCTGATTGAGGCTTACAGTCTGGTCTTACAAGAGCTTTATGTTGCTTTCCTTTATGACAAGCAACACATGTATGATTATTTTCAAAAATCTTTGAAGGTAAACCTCTTACAAGGTTTTACACTTACTCGTGTGTTCATAGTTTGAATTTATAATGCCCAAGCGTCTCCTTTGCCAAGTTTAGATTCATCTAATGTGACCTTTGCAAAGAGACAAGTTAGACCTCTTGAAGGAACAATATTCCTTAAATCAACATTGTGCATGTTATCTTTTCTAGGAACTCTAAGCAAGACATGATTTTCATCAAGTAGCATAAAGTCAGGAGACAAAACAACACATTCTGTGTCTGTAAAAAGAACACTATTTTCTTGTCACACATTTGTAAGACACTGAAATAGGTTAACTTAGATACTTTACAAAGTCAATCTTCAAATCCT
Source organism: Tanacetum coccineum (assembly GCA_026074375.1). Classification (NCBI taxonomy): domain Eukaryota; kingdom Viridiplantae; phylum Streptophyta; class Magnoliopsida; order Asterales; family Asteraceae; genus Tanacetum; species Tanacetum coccineum. The sequence continues at coordinate 31,277 of BQNB010069066.1, read as the reverse complement.
AATTTACCTGTACTGATTTTACCTTTACCAGTGATTCTACCTCCTTTGGGATCTCCTCCAAATGCAACAAATCCACCATCAATTTCTTCATAATCTGAGAGGTAGGACTTGTTTCCAGTCATGTGCCTAGAGCATCCACTGTCAATTACTCCTTTTTCCTGCAATTCTAGCTGTGGATTGCCCTGCACAAAAAGTAAGAGAATCAGGCTCTCTTGGGGACCCAAGCCATTACAGACTTAGATCTGCCTTGTGCATCAACATAGTCAAATCTTTTAAAGTTCATTGATGCACCATTGTGTCTGGAGACATGGTCTAAAACTTTTTTCTTTGGTCTCCAAACCTAACATGCTGAGGCCTTAACAGCATTAGCCTCATTGTCCCTTATTATTACTTACTGCTGCTATTAGCCCAGCAGTAGTAACATTTCCCTTAACAGTATTAACTTTTCTTTTAAATTACTATTTTTATTTGTTGTAGAATTGTTAAAGGGACTTCTAACATGTGAATGTGCTCTATTAAAAATATTTGATGCTGTCCTTGCACTATTCACTGTTGGTCTTGGGTAGGTAGTATTAATTGGTCTGGCAGTATTAACTGATACTGCTGCTTTTGAAAAGTTTTTCCCAACAGTATTAAGTGTTTTAATGCCAGATTTCATTAAGACTGCTTTTGGAACAAAATTTCCTTTTGGATGAGGGTGAGACATTCTTTGAGAATTTTGGTGATTCACCCTTCTAGCATTGTTCCATATAGGTTTTTAACCATTTTCTTTGCATCATAATCTTTGATCAAATGGTCAAAACTGCCACATACATAGCAAGCTTTATTTTTGAATTCAAAATTACTTCCTAATTTCTGAGTCATCAAATTATTCCAATTTCTCTTGTTACCTCTAGGATATTGACTGTTTTTCCTAGGGTATTTAGCTTTCTTATCTACCTTCTCAGTAGACTCCCTAGGTGATTTCACATGCTCATTAGATTTAACAAATTCTACCTTAGCAAAACTAGGTTTTCTCTGTTTAGACATAGACTTAGTCTGATTCTCATCCTCACTGTCAGATATCCAATCTTCAATGAGTGGTTCACTGACAGACTTAGGTTTTGACTCACTAGTTTGCAACAGCAGGTACACTAGTCACTGACTTACTAAAAACATACTCATCCACATCAGCAAGTACCAAATCAGGTTTAGGGGGATGAAGTTCCCAGTATAGGGAGGTGGAACTGCATGATACCCTTCACTTGTTTTGTACTTATCATTCACCTGACTATCTAACACTTGACTATCAAACCCCACACCAGTTTTGAATTTATCACTTACTTGAATCTCTAACAGTTTGCTTAGATTCTTAGATGAAGTTTCAAACTTTTCTAAAGTAAGTTTTAAATCATCTCTTTCTTTTTCAGCTTTTTCAAATTTCTTTCTAAGCTCTGTTAGTGCATTATCTCTTAAGATAACATCAAGTTTTAAAATCTTTATGTCCTCTTCAAAAACTTCCTCATTTTTTTTATACACTTCTAGTCTAGCCTCTACAGATTCTAGACCTGCTTTATAAGCTCCTACATTTAATTGAGACTTATTAAAATCTTTTGTCAGATTATCATAATGTTCTTTGAGAGTTTCATAAGATTTTAAACATGCTTTAGAACAAGTTGATACCTTAGAGTGTGAGCTTGAAGAACTTGAAGAACCTGAAGAAGTATAAATCATAAGTGTAAAATTGGTAGGTCCTTCTTCAGCCTGGTCACTCCAATCATAACCAAAGCCATCACACTGAGATACTAAAGCTTTTGAAGTAGTTTCCTCAACTGGCACAGTTCTTTTTTTTGTCTCCCTGTTCCTGTTGTCTTGGTACTTAGGAGCCCTGCATTCCCTAGCAAAATGACCTCGTCTGTGGCAATTATAGCATTCCACCTTGGTCTTGTCAAAACCAATAGTATCAGTCCCATTAACACCTAGATTCCTTCTTGTCTTCTTGAGAAATCTCCTTGCTCTCCTTGTCAGCATTTCCATTTGCCACTTTAAGTCTATCTCCTCTAAATCATCAAGATCAATTTTCTTTAGGTCTTTATTGTCTAATTGTGAACTGTTAGACTGACTAGCAAAGAAGGAGTAGATCACTGCGTCACTCAGACTATCAACATTTGGTAAAGTAGAAGCATTAGCCATGAAGTTAGCAGAAGAAACACCATGAGCAGTCTTAACTGCTTCATTGGTGCTGGCAGTGTTATTGAAAGACATAAAAGCTACGTTTTATGTGTTTGGACCTGTGCTAGATGACCCTTAAACTTTAGTTTCATAAATCTTCAAATTATTGTATAGGTCATCCATGCTCATAGTATCTAAATCACTTTTGTTCCCCCAGATCAATGTATGAGTTTTCCATTCAGTTGGCAGACTTCTTAATAACTTTAAATTTATATCTTCTTGAGAAATAATTTCTCCATGAATCTCTAGCTGACTGATAAGCTTTTGCAGCCTATCATAAATCTGGTCAAGTCCTTCTAAGCTATTTCCATTCAAATTCTCATACTGTTGTTTAATAAGTATCTTCTGTACTTTCTTTGACTCCTTATTACCTCCAAACCTCTTCTCTATAGCTTTCATCAGAGACTTTGCATTTTTGTAGGTGTTGAATTTTAGTTGATGTTCATTTGGAAGAGCCATCAACAGAGTACCTCTTACCTTTAACTTATTCTTCCTTGCTAACTGCTCTTCTACATTTGTAGGAAGATATGTTTGCTCAACACCATCAACAGTTCTTTTTGGTGGAGGTGAGTCACCATTTAAGATTACTTCCCAAAGAGAATAATCAGTCATTAAGAAAACTGTTTAATCCTCATCTTCCATAGCTCAAATTCATTTGGATTGAGCACTAGAAGTTTTGCAGCAGCAACCATTGGTGTAAATACTGCCTCCATGTTTTTACAAATAAATAGATCTGGTATGTGTAGATTGTTTCTTCTTATTAAAAGTTTCTCAACAAGCTCTGATACCACTTGTGGAGTTTGTTAGAACTCCTTAGATCGTTTATAACTCGAGATTGTTTAGATCTCATCTAGGATTAACAATAACAAAGTTCATAGAATATGTATAGCGGAATTAACATAAAAACAATGTAATTGTAACAAGGTTTTTCTTCATTATCATACACTCCAAGCCCTAATTCTATATGATTAGTATAGAACTGTTATCTAACTATAACATGATCAATGAAACATTGACCTTGAGGTTACACCAATACTCTAGACGTCTACATCTTTCTGTGCACACATAATAACACGCCTGATATATCTTTATATAATAAAGATTATCTAGGTTTATAAAGGAAACATAATACAATCAGGAAACTAAATCTTCCTAATATTTATCTTCATATCTTTGTCTTTGATCAAATCTTCTAAAATCTTCATGTTCTCCCACATCTTGTAGAATTCTTTAATAACGATTTTGATCCTTTTGTTTCATTCTTTTGTTCTTTTTGTATCATCAAACCATATAATTCCCAACACTACACAACTAGCGAAAATGAGCTTTTGGCTGTCGTCTTTGCATTCGACAAATTCCGTCAATACTTAGTCTTATCCAAGACCATCGTTTTCACGGATCATTCTATCCTGCGATATCTCTTCACAAAAAAAGATGCAAAACCACGGTTAATTTGATGGATCCTGCTACTCCAAGAATTCGATATTAAGATTCATGATAAGAAGGGTGTTGAAAATGTCAAAGCTGATCGTCTTTCCTGACTCAAAAACCCAAACCTTGGAAAGCTAACCAAGGCTGAAATAAGGGACTTATTTCCTGAAGAACGGTTAATGGCAATTTTTGACAAGAACAACAAACCGTGATATGCTGTTAGGATTAAAAGACTTCTTGATGATCTTAGAGTTACTGTTGGTCAGGTTTGTGTTACTGCTGCTAAGTTAAAGTTAGTGTTGTTCATTAACTTTAATAAAAATATGCTAAGTAGTTAGTGCTACTAGTATAAAGTTGGTACTGCTAGTTCGTAGTTACTACTGCTAGTATATATTACTACTGTCAGTATATATTAGTACTGCTAGTATAAAGTTAGTACTGCTAGTGTAAAGTTAGTACTGCTGGTGAAGATTGAAGAAAATATTCTAAGTAGTTACTACTGCTTGTACTTAGTTAATGCTGCTGGTGTATAAGTTACTACTGCTCAAAGATTAAGACTGCTGAAAGAGTTTCTACTGTCAAAGAAAGGATAAAGACAGAAGAAAGGATAAAGATTGCTTGGAGATCAAGATTACTTACGTGAGAAGTATTATTTATTTATAGAATAGATGTTAGAGAATATTCTAAGTCTTAGGAATATATTGTTAATCGACTAGGACTCCTTGGTGTATAAAAGGAGGTCCTAGGGTATAGAGTTTAGTATGGTTTTTATGATTTAATAAGTGTTATTCATAGCTTCAAGGTTTTCTAACCCTAATACTAGGAGAGTATTCGTATTATTTTACTTAATAATATTGGAGCTTTTATTATTTATTGAATTGTGATCTTGTGTTACTGTTTCATTGAAAAATTCTTCTTAATATTAAAGATTAGATTCCGCATAATCTTTAATACATTTACACAAAGTTTCTACTATAGTTGTGTTAGATTTATCTAATATAACTAAACCTTAAACAAGCTTAAGGAATTTGATCTATTGAAGTAGGATCCAACAAGAGGCATCCTATTCCTGGGACAACAAGTGGTATCAGAGCTTGTTGCTTTGAGAAACTTTGCTAGAAGATATGGATCAAGATTCTGCACACATGGTGGCTGCATCTAAAGTTCCCATGCTCAAACCAGGTGAGTTTGAGTTATGGAGGATGAGGATTGAATAATACATCCAGATGATAGACTATGCACTATGGGAAGTCATAAATAATGGTGCAACCTTGCCAAAAACACAAGTTGTGGAAGGTGTTACAACATTGTTGCCTATCACATCTGCTGAAGATAAAGCTCAGAGAAGATTAGAGGTGAAAGCAAGAAGTACTTTAATGTTAGGCATTCCCAATGAACATCAGTTAAAGTTTAACTCTATAAAAGATGCTAAGCTGTTAAAAAGAGATTTGGTGGGAATGCAGCTACTAAGAAGACTCAAAGAAATCTCTTAAAGCAGCAATATGAAAATTTCACTGCTCCAAGCTCAGAGATGTTTGATCAAACCTTTGATAGACTTCAAAAGCTTGTAAGTTAGTTGGAGCTTTTGGATGAAAAGCTTTCACAATAAGACGTCAATCAAAAGTTATTAAGAAGCCTGTCACCTGAGTGGAACACATATGTTGTTATATGGAGGAATAAAGCTGATCTGGATACAATGAGCATGGATGATCTCTATAACAACCTCAAGGTATATGAACCAGAAGTTAAAGGGATGTCTAGCTTAAGTTCAAGCACACAGACCATGGCTTTTGTGTCCTCTTCAAATAACAACACTAGCAGCTCTAATGAAGCAGTTAATGCTGCTCATAGAGTTACTACTGCTAGCACTTAAGTTAATACTGCTTACTCTACAAATATTGATAACTTGAGTAATGTTGTTATTTGTTCATTCTTTGCTAGTCAACCAAATAGTCCTCAACTTGCACATGAGGACTTGCAACAAATTCATCCCGATGACATAGAAGAGATGGATTTGAGATGGCAAATGGACATGTTGACTATGAGGGCTAGAAGGTTTATGAAGAATACAAGAATGAAGATTACTGCTAATGGCAATGAGACTATTAGTTTTGATAAGTCCAAAGTGGAGTGCTATAACTGCCACAAAAGGGGACATTTTGCTAGGGAGTGCAGAGCTCTAAGAAATCAAGACAACAAGAACAAGGAAAGCTCAAGAAGGAGTGAAACTGTGGAAACATCTACTTCCATAATTTTGGTGTCATGTGATGGTCTTGGTGGATATGACTGGAGTGATCAGGCAGAGGAAGGGCCTAATTATGCACTCATGGCTTACTCATCTTCAAGTTCTGACTCAAAGGTATCCAATGATTCAAATTGTTCGAAATCTTGTATGGAAACTGTTAAATCACTTAAATCACAAAATGATCAACTATTAAGAGATTTAGAGAAATCTAGTTTAATGGTTTTAGGTTATAAAACAGGTTTAGAATCAGTGGAAGAAAAACTTGAATTTTATAAAAAGAATGAGTCTGTTTATGTTGAAAAAATTAATGGCTTAAAATGGGATATTCAAGTAGGAGAAATAACTATTAGAGAGCTTAGGAAGAAGCTTGAAAAAGTTCAAAAACAAAAAGATAGAATTCAATTTAATGTAGATAAATTTGAAAATGTATCTAAAAGTTTAGACAAACTCATAGAGTGTCAGATTGTTGATAATTGCAAGAAAAGTTTAGTCTATGAAAAATATAATGCAGTTCCACCTCCTTACACAGGAAATTTCATGCCTCCAACACCTGATTTGTCTTTTACTGGTTTAGATGAGTTTGTTAATAAGCCTGTAGTTGAGAACTCTAAAGCTATGACTAGTAAAGAAGAGCCTAAGTTAGTTAGGAAGAAATATGGTGCTCTAATTATTGAAGATTGGGTGTCAGATAGTGAGGAAGAAAGGGTGTCTTAAACTAAAACTAAGAAAAAGACAGTTAAGCCTAGTATTGCTAAGATAGAGTTTGTCAAACCTAAGAAACAAGAGAAAACTGCTAGGAAAACTGTTAAACAAGTTGAGAAACCTAGGCAAAACACTCACAGTCCAAGAGGCAATCAAAGAAATTGGAACAATATGATGTCTCAAAGACTAGGAAGCAATTTTGAGATGTTTAATAAGGCCTGTTATGTATGTGGAACTTTTGATCATTTGCAAGTTGATTCCAATTACCATCAAATACAGTTTCAAAATCAAAGAATGGTAAAACCTGTTTGGAACAATGCTCAAAGGGTGAATCATCAAAACTTTGCCAAAAAGACTCACCCATGTGCTAAAAAGAACTTGGTTCTAAGAGCAGTACTAATGAAGTCTGGTTTAGTATCATATAATACTGCTAGACAAGTTTATACTGCTCACTCAAAACAACAGTGAATGTTGCTAGACCAATGCCATATCTTTCTAAAATAACACATTCAACTGTTAAGAGGCCTATTAATAAGAACACAACATTTAAAAACAATAATTTTAATCAAAGGGTTAATACTGTTAGGGGTAAAAATGTTAATATTGTTAGGCCAAAAGTAGTAGTTAATGCTGTTAAGGAAAATAATGTTAATGCTATTAAGGCCTCAGCTTGTTGGGTTTGGAAACCAAAGACTAAATTTTTAGACCATGTTTCTAAACACAACAGTGAATCAATTACCCTAAAGAAGTTTAATTATATTGATGCACAAGGAAGATCCAAGTCAGTGATGGCTTGGGTCCCCAAAAGAAACTGATTTTCTTATCTAATGTGCAGGGCAATCCACAAATGGATTTACAGGATCAAGGAGTGATTGATAGTGGATGCTCAAGGCACATGATAGGGAACATGTCCTATCTTACTGACTATAAAGAGATAGATGGAGGATATGTTGCTTTTGGAGGAAACCCCAAAGGAGGGAAAATCACAGGAAAATGCACCATTAAAACTGGTAATCTAGATTTTGAAAATGTGTATTTTGTAAGAGAGTTAAAGTTTAATCTCTTTAGTGTCTCACAAATGTGTGATAAAAAGAATAGTGTTCTTTTTAATGACACTGAATGTATTGTTTTATCTCCAACAAGTTTTACTTAGAGTTCCTAGAAAGAACAATATGTATAGTGTTGATTTAAAGAACATAGTTCCTAAAAGAGGTTTAACTTGCCTTTTTGCAAAAGCCACATCTGATGAATCTAAACTTTAGCATAAAAGGCTAGGTCACTTAAATTTTAAAACCATGAATAAACTGGTTAAGGGAAATCTTATAAGAGCTTTACCTTCCAAACTTTTTGAACATGATCAAACCTATGTTGCTTGTCAAATGGGAAAGCAACACAGAGCCTCTTGTAAGTCCAAAACTAAGAACTCAATCAGTCTACCTTTACATTTGTTGCATACGAACTTGTTTGTTCCAAGATTTACAAAAAGCCTTATGAATAAAATGTATTGCCTAGTTGTCACAGATGATTATAGTAGGTTTACATGGGTTTTGTTTCTAGCTACTAAAGATGAGACCAATGGCATTCTTAAGTCTTTTATAACTGGAATAGAAAATCTAGTAGATTACAAGGTTAAGGTGATAAGATGTGACAATGGAACAGAGTTAAAAAACAGAGAAATGAATCAGTTTTGTAAGATAAAGGGTATTTTAAGACAATTTAGTATAGCTAAAACTCCTCAACAAAATGGAGTTGCTGAAAGGAGAAATAGGACACTAATTGAGGCAGCTAGGACTATGCTAGCTGATTCTAAGTTGCCAACTACTTTTTGGGCATAAGCAGTTAATACTGCTTGCTATGTATAAAATAGAGTGTTAGTAGTTAAGCCTCATAATAAGACCCCATATGAACTTTTTCATGGTAGAACACCAACTTTAAGTTTTATGAGACCATTTGGGTGTCCTGTTACCATTCTTAATACCATAGATCACTTCGGAAAATTTAATGGTAAGGCTAATGAAGGTTTCTTTGTTGGAAACTCTTTAAATAGTAAAGCCTTTAGAGTATTCAATAGTAGAACAAGGATAGTGGAAGAAAACTTGCATATTAGGTTTAGTGAGAATACACCTAATGTTGTAGGTAGTGGACCAGATTGGCTATCTGATATTGATGCACTAACAAGAACAATGAATTGTGAGCCAATTGTTGCAGGTACACAGTCTAATGGTTTTGCAGGTACAAAAGCAAGTGATAATGCAAGTCAAGCTAGAAAGGAGACAGAACTTGTCAAAAATTACATTTTGCTACCATTATGGACTACTGATCCACCTTTTTCCCAAGATCCAAAGAGTTCTCAAAATGATGGATCCAAACCTTCAAATGATGATGGAAATAAGGTTGATGAAGATCCAAGAAAAGATAGTGAATGTAATGATCAAGAGAAGGAAAATAATGTTAACAACACTAATAATGTTAATGCTGCTAGCACAAATGAGGTTAATGCTGTTGGTAGAAAAATAAGCATTAAACTTCTTGTTGATCAAAATATGCCTGCTTTGGAAAATACTAGCATATTTGACTTCTCAAGAGATGATGAAGATGATGGTGCAGAGGCTGACATGAACAATTTGGATACAACAATCCAAGTCAGTCCTAATCCAAATACAAGAATTCATAAAGATCATCCTTTTGATCAAGTGATTAGAGATTTGCAATCAGCTACACAAACAAGAAAGATGTCAAAGAATTTGCAGGAACATAGGTTTGTTAGTACTATTCAACAAAGAACAAACCACAAAGATCTTCAAAACTGCTTGTTTGCTTGCTTTTTATCACAGGAAGAACCCAAAAGGGTAATTCATGCATTGAAGGATCCAAGCTAGATAGAGGCTATGCAGGAAGAGCTTTTACAATTCAAGTTACAAGAAGTTTAGACTTTGGTGGATTTACCAAAAGGAAAAAGAGCTATAGGCTCCAAATGGGTTTTTAGGAATAAAAAGGATGAAAGGGGAATTGTGATTAAAAATAAAGCAAGATTGGTTGCCCAAGGGTACACACAAGAAGAAGGGATTGACTTTGATGAAGTCTTTGCCCCTGTTGCAAGAATTGAAGCAATTAGGCTATTCTTAGCTTATGCTTTATTTAAAGATTTTATGGTGTATCAAATGGATGTAAAAAGTGCTTTTCTCTATGGGAAGATTGAAGAAGAGGTATATGTATGTCAACCACCAAGATTTGAAGATCCAGACTTTCCTAATAGAGTATACAAGGTTAAAAAAGCACTGTATGGACTACATCAAGCTCCTAGAGCCTGGTATGAAACCTTGTCAACATATCTGTTAGACAATAAGTTTTAAAGAGGTAAAATTGACAAGACCTTATTCATTAAAAGGTACAAACGTGATATTTTGCTGGTTTAAGTTTATATGGATGATATTATCATTGGTTCAACAAAGAAGGAGCTATGCAATGCATTTGAGAAGTTGAAGCATTAGAAATTTTAGATGAGTTCTATAGGAGAACTTACATTCTTCTTGGGATTACAAGTGAAGCAAAAGAAGGATGGCATATTTATTAGTCAAGATAAATATGTTGGTGAAATTTTAAAGAAATTTAGGTTTACAGAAGGCAGCTTTTATACTTAGAATATAAATGGGCTATTTCAGTTGCTATTGTATGTGTGGTCAGGATTTTTGAGCTCCGTTGCGGCTTCGTTACTCCACTCTAGGACGAAGTAAAAAGGGTCTTTGAAAATTAGGCTAGGAGCACTTTGATTTATCTTTTATAGGTTCTAGGGGCAAAGGTCGTTATGTGGGTCGAAACTGGTGCTAAAGTATGCATGTGTCGAGGTCATAACCTCAGCCCATGTGGCTTTATTTTTCAGCGGGTGAAGGCCAGACTTTGGTCTCTATTTTCGAACTCATTACTAGGCCATTTCTTATGATTCAAATTGCTAAATGCAACCTGTCACGTCAACTATCAAATGCCCCCAATAGTTGTTGCTAAGTCTAAGTCTAAGTAGGTCGATATTGGGCTCAATGTCGACACAATAAGGCTGTTGTACAAATGGTAAATTAGCAGACTTATGTTTCAACTTTGCGAACTTATATCTTTTTATTTACTCGACAAAAATAACTTATCTTAGGGGTAAAATGATCACGCTTAGTCCTATTATTGAAAATAGGTAAGTCGTTTCATATGTCTCAGGTTTAGGGGTCGAACAATGTGCCTAAAGTTAACTACCCAAATGGGACGTGTTTACAACATTTGACGCACCTATGCCAGGTTGTTTCTCGACAAGTAACGAGTTCAAGCCACAATGGCTAACATTATCGACTCGTTACCCTTGTATAACTATGGCCAAAATTATTAGCTACTTAACAACTTTATGAGGTGCTACTAATTTATTTCGTACATATCAGGAGTATAGAAGGCTTTTCAGATTTTGAGTTCATGTTAACCATATAAACACAAGTTGTTCAAGCACAACACTATGACATAGATTGTATACAGAAATGAAATAGGTGATACGGCATAAAAATATGAGGACTCACAGTATTAAAAAGTAATTCGATGGCAGACCTGAACCAAATGAAAACCCTAATTCGTGTTTGAGAGAAAAGAACTCTTCGTGACACAACCCACTTCCCAAGTTAAACCCCTCTTGACCAAATTATTAACTCCCACAATCACCCCTTTCTGCTTGTTTATTCGTCGACCCAAAAAGGAAACAAGGGACGAATTTGGCACTAGGTTTTTTTTTTTAGGGTTTAATGAAGAAGACGAGAGGTGAAGCTGGTGTGTGTGTATGCTATGTCGAAGTCAATGTGGGAGGACAAGGAGAACAATAACAGTGGTGTATGGTGTAGGTTTTGAATAGATGTGCTTGTGTTTTTCTACTTCAGTTGTTGCAAATGATATGCATGGTTCTTTTTATACCTGAATAACACAACATGTATAGTGTTCCAATACGAAGTCACATTCTTGTGTTATCTCAATTATGGCAAAGGATTTCTTGGTTTTCACATAGTCAAAACACAGTGAATTAAAGTGTGTTACTGTTGAAAACATAGAGAGGAAAAAGGGTTAGCAGCTAGGCATATCACAGGTATGAATTGGGTTTAGGGAAAAATAAAGGTGTGGGCTTTTATCTGATGGGTTGGAGGGGGTAAAGAGGCTTTAATATTTTGTGCATTTTCCCCCTAATATGTCGTGTGTATGGAGGGGGTTGTAGGCAAAATGAGTGTCGACATTTGCTAGGTTGAAGGGATTTGTTTTCTAAAAGCCTCTATTTGTTCCTATTCAATAATGTGACCAAGTAGTTTTTCTTGACGAAGAAAAATGAATTTAAATGACGAGTATTAAGGGCTCATGTAAAGTCTTAATGGGCGCCTGTAAAAAAAAAAATTTATAAAAGGTTTTCTATAGATTTAGGCGTTAATACTAATCATGACTATGAATGCCTTGGTTAAATTCTTGAAGCGTATGGGTACGCTTAGGCACTGTGATATTAAGGACGTACGCGAAATGCCCAATAACTTAAAAGAATAATTATATTATGAAGATATCAGGATCGGAATATGACCTGCAAATGCGGAGTGTTATAGTCTCCCCCGGTTAGATGAGCCTTGTCCTCAAGGCTTAAGACATTGTAGTGGATGAAGATGCCCGATTTGCGAAGAGATGTGGGTAAATCTTTTTGAATGAATCTTTACGTTCCCATGTGAACTCAGGACCTCTCCTAGAGTTCCAGCGAACCTTAACGAGTGGTATGCGGCTTCGCTTTAATCGTTTGATTTCCCGTTCCATAATCTCAACGGGCTCTTCGACAAATTGGAGTTTGTCATCAACACGTAGTTCTTCTAACGGAATCACCAACGACTCATCGGACAGACACTTCTTCAGGTTTGACACATGAACGGTTGTGAAATCGACTTAATCTGTTGTGGTAGCTCAAGCTTATAGGCAACAGTTCCGACTCTCTCGATCACCTTAAAAGGACCGACATACCTAGGGTTTAACTTCCCTCGCTTGCCAAAACGCACAACTCCTTTCCAAGGCAAAACTTTTAGCATGACCTTGTCACCAACTTGAAATACCATTGGCTTACGTCTAATGTTTGCATAGCTCTTCTGTCGGTCACGAGCGGCCTGGATTCTGCTCTTGATTTGGACGATCTCACGGGGTTCATGATATTGCAGGACCTGTAAGCTGAGCATCTCCCATCTTCTGCCCAACCACGGTGAACTGCACTTCGCCCATATAGTGCCTCAAAGGTGCCAGCCGTTTATGTTGGTATGATAACTGTTGTGTTATACGAGAACTCATACAGCGCAAATTTCTATCCCCAATTCTTTCTAAAATCCTAACACCGCAAGCGCGAAACATGATCTTCCAAGGTTTGGATAGTCCCTTTCACTTTGACCATCAAAGTTTCAGGTGATAGGCCGTACTCATGTCCATCGGTTCCCAACGCCTTATGAAAGTGCTGCCAGAATAGTGAAGTATATCTACATCAGATCGAGAGATAAAAGGATTACAGGTACACCGTGTCCGGGTGACAACTTCCTTCATGTACAGCTTCGTTAACTTCTCCATGGGATCTTTTTCCCTCATTGGTAGGAAGTGAGCAGATTTCGTAAGACGATCAACGATCACCCAAATGGTGTCATAACCGTTTGCCGTCTTAGGGAGTTTAGTGACGAAATCCATGGTGATCTTCTCCCATTTCCATTCTGGAATCTCCGGTTGAACTAGTAAGCCAGAAGGTTTTTGATGCTCTGCCTTGACTTTGGCACAAGTAAGACACTTGCTAACATAAGTGGCAATGTTCGCCTTCATGTTAGGCCACCAATACAACTACTTTAAATCTTGGTACATCTTGTCTGAACCCGGATGAATAGAATATTTTGACTTATGAGACTCGTGCATGACTAGAGTCCTTAAGTCGCCATAACACGGTAACCAACTCCGGTTATTTAAACATAAGGTTCCGTCCGCACGAGGTTTTAGTCTTTCCTTTGTGAGGTCCTGTCGGAGCATACCTCCAACATCTTCAGCAGTGAGGTTTTTAGGTTTTAATGCTTCAATTTGAGCTTCTAGGATTTGTTTAGGAAGATTCAAACCAATAGTCATGACTAAGGCTCGAACTCTCACAGGTTTAGACCGTTCTTTCCCTGCCAGCATCAGCAACAACGTTGCCTTCCCGGGTGAAAACGAATGTCACAATCGAATCACTAAAGTAATTCCAACCAACGCCGATTGTCTCAAGTCAAATCTTTTTGATACCAATGATATGTTGTCAAACTGTTGAGTGGTCAGTAAATACGGTGCACCTTGTTCCGTATAAGTAATGTCTCCATATCTTAAGAGCGAACACCACAGCTCCAAGTTCTAGATCATGAGTTGTGTAGTTTTTCTCGTGGATCTTCAGCTGTCGAGAAGCATAGGCTATAACTTTCTCGTTTTGCATAAGCACGGCACCCAAACCCTTATGCGAAGCATCGCAATAAACGATGAAGTTTTTTGATCCTTTAGGCAAAGCCAGAATGGGTGCGCTACACAGTTTTTGTTTAATCAATTGAAATGCGGCTTCCTCCTTCTCTCCCCAGTCGAACTTCCACCATTCTCTGAGTCAGCTTAGTCATTTTGGCTGGCAATTTTGGAAAACCCTTCAATGATCTTCTATAATACCGGGCGAGTTCCCTAAAACTTTGCTATCTTTTTTGCACATTTGGAGACGCCCAATCTTTAACTGACTCGATCTTCGCAGGATCCACATGGATGCCTTTGCTATCAATCACATGCCCGAGAAATTGTACTTTTGGGATCCAAAATTCACACTTGGAGAATTTTGCGTACAACTCCTCCTTCTTAAGTAGTTCTAAGATTAGCTTGAGATGTTCTTCATGTTCTTCCTTGTTCTTCGAATAAATTAGTATATCGTCGATAAAGACAATAACAAACTTATCCAAGTACGGTTTGCACACTCTGTTCATGAGGTTCATGAATACAGCAGGTGCATTTTGTCAACCAAATGGCATAACTTGAAATTTCATAATGCCCTATAACGCGTCCTAAACGCGGTCTTCGGATATCTCCTTCGCGAACTCTCAACTGTTTTTACCCTGCTTCCGAAGTCTATTTTCCGAGTAGACACTCGACCCTTGAAGTTGATCGAACAAGTCATCAATTCTGGGAAGTGGATAACGGTTCTTTACCATTAGTTTATTCAGCTCACGATAATCGATGCACATACGAACGATCCGACTTCATCTTGACAAACAAAGGGGCTCCCCAAGGTGAAGAGCTGGGTCTTATAAATCCCTTGTCGGATAGTTCTTGAAGTTGTTCTGCCAGTTCTTTCATTTCTGATGGTGCCAATCGATAAGGCGCCCGTGCTACAGGTGCAGCACCTGGTACCAAATCAATTTGGAATTCTACTTGTCGAGTTGGTGGAATACCCGGCAAGTCTTCAGGAAAAACTTCAGGGAAGTCTCTGACAATTGGCACGTCTTCAAGTCGCTTCTCTTCTGACTTGTCTTCGGCTTCCTTTGTAGTGATATGTGCCAAAAAGACGTCACATCCTTTTGACAGATATTCTTGTGCTTTAGTGCATGAAATGATATTCAGTCGAGATTCTTTCTTTTGGTTGTCTCCGTTTCCTTGAAAGATTAACATTTCTCTCCCGAAAGGAACTCGCACAATCTTCTCGTCACAGATGATCACTCCATGATGCTTTGTTAACCAATCCATTCCAATAATGGCGTCAAAACTACCGAGTGGGACTGGCATCAAGTCGATGTTGAAAGGGTGGTTCATGAAGTTTAGAGTGCAACCTCGAATTATGGTGTTAACTCCTATGATTTTCCCATCAGCTAGTTCTACGTCGTAATGAAATCTCAAATGTATTGGGGGTTAATGTCAATCATAGGTACTAAAGGTATTAGATACAAAGCACCTATCCGCACCGGTCTTGAACAAAACTGAGCAAAATGGTTGGTTGAAAGAAACGTACCCGTAATGATTGTTAGAAACCTTGCTAGCATCTCTTCCAACCCAAGCATAACTCTCCCCTTGAGCTGGACCATTCCCCTTGTTGTTCCCATGGTTCCTTCATTTTGGGCAATTTTCTTGATGTGACCGTTGTTACCACATTCAGATAGCAAGCTCCAGCCTTTTGATTTCTGTTGTTGTTATTGCTATTGTTGTTATTGGTATTGACCCGACAATCAGTGGTAGTATGGCCATATCTCTTGCATTTTCTATACTTGGGTGCACATTGCCTGTATGGAGGTAATATGTAGACACTTGGTCATAAGGTAGGTCCCCAGTATAGACCTTCTTTTCACCAGGGCCAGCAGTGTACGCCCTAGCTACATTTTGTCTCTTATGGGATTGTTGTTGGTGATTGTTTCTTGACGAATCATCAGCCTTCCTCTTGTTTTCATTCTGCCTTTCCGCATAAGTGCGGAGTTTCTGATCCATCAAATCGTTGGCCAACTCGATAGCAAAGTCAAGAGTCTTGGGCCTTGCAGACATGACATTTCCATGAATGTTATCGGGAAGTCCACCAAATACTTGTCAATCTTTGCAGTTTCATCAGCAAGAATTTGGTGCACATCAAGGCTAATTCTTGGAAACGCTGAGTGTAAGCTGCAACATCATTTCCCTTGACCTTAAGGTTCCACAGTTCAATTTCGAGTTTCTTGATCTCACCATTTGGACAATATTTGTCCGACAATTTCTTCTTGAAAGTCCCCCAAGTCATAGCATAGGCAGCATCATGACCTAAGGTTCTCACATGACCATTCCACCAGGTTAGTGCAGCACCTAGCAGAGTACAGGTAGCAAACTTCACTTGATTTTCAATGGCACAACCGCTAATGTGGAATACTGATTCCATCTTTTCGATCCATTGAGACAAGCCCACAATGCCTTCAGTTCCTTTGAAATTCAAGGGTTGGCGTTTCATTAAATCAGATAGGTACCGACACGTGACGGGTTGCACAGGCCTCCTGATTCTCCCCTGAATTGGCTATCGTCATCCTGAGTTTAGTTTCATTGAATTTGCCCGATCGATGCATAGCTTGAATGGACTTCTGGAGTCATGGCGTCCGTTGATTCCTTGTCTGTTACAGGCATGATTTTTATTTTTCTAATAATCACAAGAAATACAATGTACATGAGATATAACAAAATGTCCTACCATTGGAATAATAACTATACCACAACACAATGGAGAAATAAAAAAAGATAACGTGAAAATCAATAACCAAAACATCATTCGATAATATTTCATAACATAAAGTCGGCCGTACATGATTTGGTTTGGATACAAAATGACCACAAATGATCTTTAACAGAAAATGAAAAACGTCCTAGAGTCCAATTAGCTGGAATTACCCATAACACATAATAGACTAACAAGATAACTAGAATGAGAAGTACAATAACAGTTCTACCGGTATCCTCCACGTATCAATCCGAGCTCTAGCCTCTAGCACATGGGTACGCATAATCTGTCTAACTGCATAATCCTCAGCTCTCTGGCGTTGCCACTCCATACGAGTCATGTGAGTCTCCAGTGTCTCAAGTCGCGCCAATAATGCCATGTTCTGCGCCTCAGACCTAAGGTAAGCCTGGCGTACCTCCTGTAATTCTGTCTCATAAGTAGTCCTCTGACCTCTCACTACATCAATCTCAAGTCTAATGTCTCTGCGGTATCTGTGCATCAATGAACTATGTATAGAAATCTTCACTCTCCCGCTGCGAGCCCTGTACCTGGAGCTTGACCCTCAAGTTAACTTCTCAATGGAATTCATCATCCTACGCTCAGTAAGGCCTGTAAAGCTCTAGCATTACCAACATCCTCTGCTCTGTCTGCAGCTCTAGCAATAGTCCGGGCCTTATGACCAGGACTACTAACCAAACCCTGTCCTGTCAAAACTGCATCAACAAAATCATACTGACCTCTACGTGCTCTAGCAGCTGCAGCAGCAAAACTCTCTGCCATATCACAACCAAGTGGGGGAGCAGTAATTACTGATCTTCCTCGAGGTGGCATAACCTCCTCGGGAAGTCTCTCTATCGAAACATGGCTGCCCTATGACCAGTGGTGCCTGGTCATAGGTAGGGTTGTTGGGAGGTGGTGTAGGCACAGTCTCATCTCCTCAAATGTTCATTCCCGTCAGAATCCTCAAAGGGCTCGTCTTCCTTAGCTTCTCCCTCCTCGGACTCATGCTCCTCGATAGGATCCTCCTCGGGATCCTCGTCATCATCCTCGCCATCCTCAGGCTCATCTGGGTAATCAATCGAACCTGCATCAGTATCATCCTCCATCGAATCCGAGTCAGCCAGGAATCCATGTGAATTAGCGTCCTCAGCATCAGACTGATCCTCGACCGGCATGTTCTCCTCTGATGAGTCATGGTGCTCTGGGTGATCTGGAACATACAGCGGTACATGCTCGTCCAATTCCATAGGGTCCGGCACATAAGCAGGTGACAGTGGGTGTGCTTGTCCGTGTTGAGCGACCTCCTCGTATGGGTCTACATTCGGGATCTCGCCAGCATTCACGAGTGGAATACCCCATGCTGATGGCTCGCTTGAACCAGAAGATACGGATGTATAGGTAACAGTGGATGAGGCGTCGTCGGAAGACATGGCAAATCTGTAATCATAATATCACTTGTATAAGTATATTATATAATACTAGCGGTAATATACGTAATGAAATACTAACACGTATAAAACCCATGTAAGCAATTGCTAAAATGATGTATGACATGTAAGCATAGATGCAATTAAGTAATGTATGCATGTCCCTTTGAAAATCTTTGAATGACACAATGTTTGGAAACGGCTATAGACCAATTAAAAACGTTTGACCTGGTTCTCTATAGCCTTGGCTCTGATACCAATCTGTAACACCCCCAAAATGGGTCGCAGCGGAATATGATGTTCCGGGGGTATTACTTCATAGATCAATAGCACAAGATATGAGAACGACCATTTTAAAGATCGTTTAAAACTGATACATTGGATTTCATAAATGGTTCGTTACAAAAAGCTCATGGGCTTAACTTGTTTATCTTGGAAAAATAAAGATTTCACAACATAACAATGTTCCAAAATGTAATGCATGCAAATCTTTATGATAATGTGACTTCAAATGACGACCAGCCAATGTATCCGGGACTTGTACCTTATTGACCTGAGAAAACATGTTTAAACTGTCAACAATAATTGTGGGAATTTATAGTTTAATGAATTAAATGAAGCGGATAGCAAGATTTCTGTAATTAGAGTAACAAATACAATATCACAAAATGTATTACGAAATGCACTAAGCTCATGACACCGAAGCTAAACAATGTATGTATATCAAATACATAAATGACTTTGCCTAATGTAGATGTTCAACCCGTAACACCCATGAATCCAAATGGTATACGTTCGTCGTTTCCGGCCAACCGGTTAAACCAACAACGCTAACTTTGCCCAAACGGGGATGTTAATCCCAAATAGATCTATTCATAACATTCACGCTCGCATAATGCAATTTACAATTACATCTATGCAATTAACAGTTCATGATAATGGGCATAGTGGGTTACAGCTACTTAGGCATACTCGTAATGTTTGAATTTAAAGTGTACTTGCATCCATGTTGAAAACAAACATGATCTCATCCCCGAGATTTGATAAATGATTGAAAAAGTATAAAAGCGAGGACTATAAACTCACATTGAGTATTGATAATGTAGAAGCAAAGTAGTGGCACGAAAAACGATGCAAAAGACTTTATCCGCAACCTATGAATGAATAATACATATTCACTAAACGGAAAAATAATAATATAAATAATTGCAATCTTGTCCCTAGTGTGTGCTTGATCTTTATTTAAAATAGTGATAATTGAAAACAATTCCTTGTTTTAAAATGGTTAACTTTATCAGGTCAACGTGGTCAGAATATAATTATATAATTTACGACTATGACATTTTATGGAACTAAGCTGCTTATACTTAAATTCATTAGTTGAGGTCAGCCCATGGTTTAGTCTCTAAGCATGCTAATTAATTAGTCGAAATGTTAACGTTTTTCTTGTGAGTTAACTAATATTTTACTAAGTTTTAACATGAGTCGTTCTAGAGTTCTACGACAATTTATAGGTTCGTTTAGTTAACGCTAATAAAGTAAAAGTATATTTGAAAACTTAGCTGTGAAATCTACAACTTTCGTTAAGTAAGGTTCGTCTAAAAACGTCGTTTAAGTTGTTAAAAGTGAGACCGAAAACGTGTAGCTCCTGAGGCAGCTTTTAAACTTAGAATATAAATGGGCTATTTCACTTGCTATTGTATGTGTGGTCAGGATTTTTGAGCTCCGTTGCGGCTTCGTTACTCCACTCTAGGACGAAGTAGAAGGGTCTTTGGAAACTAGGCCAGGAGCACTTCGATTTATCCTTTATAGGTCCTAGGGGCAGAGGTCGTTATGTGGGTCGAAACTGGTGCTAAACTATGCATGTGTCCGAGGTCATAACATCAGCCTATATGGCTTTATTTTCAGCGGGTGAAGGCCAGACTTTGGTCTCAATTTGCGAACTCATTACTAGACCATTTCTTACGATTCAAATTGCTAAATGTAACATACTAGGTCAACTATAAAATGCCCCCAATAGTTGTTGCTAAGTCTAAGTCTAAGTGGGTCGATATTGGGCTCAATGTCGACACAATAAGGCTGTTGCACAAATGTAAATTACAGAACTATGTTTCAACCTTGCAGACTTATATCTTTTCATTTACTCGAAAAAAATAACTTATCTTAGGGGTAAAATGATCACGCTTAGTCCTATTATTGAAAATAGGTAAGTCGTTTCATATGTCTCAGGTTTAGGGGTCGAACAATGTGCCTAAAGTTAACTACCCAAATGGGACGTGTTTACAACATTTGACGCACCTATGCAGGTGTTTCTCGACAAGCACGAGTGCAAGCCACAATGGCTGACATTATAAACTCGTTATCCTTGTATAACCATGGCCAAAATTATTAGATACATAACAACATTATGAAGTGCTACTATTTTATTTCGTGTATACCAGGAGTATAGAAGGCTTTTAAGATTTTGAGTTCATGTTAACCATATAAACACAAGTTGTTCAAGCACAACACTATGACATAGATTGTATACAGAAATGAAATAGGTGATACAGCATAAAAATATGAGGACTCACAGTATTAGAAAGTAATTCGATGGCAGACCTGAACCAAATGAAAATCCTAATTCGTGTTTGAGAGAAAAGAACTCTTTGTGACACAACCCACTTCCCAAGTTAAACCCCTCTTGACCAACTTGTTAACTCCCACAATCACCCCTTTCTGCTTGTTTATTCGTCGACCCAAAAAGGAAACAAGGGACGAATTTGGCACTAGGTTTTTTTTTAAGGGTTTAATGAAGAAGACGAGAGGTGAAGCTGGTGTGTGTGTATGCTATGTCGAAGTCAATGTGGGAGGACAAGGAGAACAATAACAGTGGTGTATGGTGTAGGTTTTTGAATATGATGTTGCTTTGTGTTTTTTCTACTTTCTGTTTTGCAAAGGATAATGCATGGTTCTTTAATACCTGAAAAACACACATGGTATAGTGTTCCAATACGAAGTCACATTCTTGTGTTATCTCAATTATGGCAAAGGATTTCTTGGTTTTCACATAGTCAAAACACAGTGAATTAAAGTGTGTTACTGTTGAAAACATAGAGAGGAAAAAGGGTTAGCAGCTAGGCATATCACAGGTATGAATGGGTTTTTAGGAAAACATAAGGTGTGGTGCTTTTTATCTGATGTTTTTTGAGGGGGTAAAAGAGGCTTTAATATTTTTTGCATTTTCCCCCTAATAAGTCGTTGCATGGAGAGGGTTGTAGGCAAAATGAGTGTCGTTCATTTACTAGGTTGAAGGATTTATTTTCTAAAAGCCTCTATTTGTTCCGATATATACAATGTGACCAAGTAGTTTTTCTTGACGAAGAAAAATGAATTTAAATGACGAGTATTAAGGGCTCATGTAAAGTCTTAATGGGCGTGTTGTGACAAAAAAAATATAAATGGTTCTATAATTGGACGTAATACTAATCACGTCTATGAATGCCTTGGTTAAATTCTTGAAGCGTATGGGTACGCATAGGCACTGTGATATTAAGGACGTACGCGAAAATGTCCAATAACTTAAAAGAATAATTATATTATGAAGATATCAGGATCGGAATATGACCTGCAAATGCGGGGTGTTATAAGTATCTCATTGGCCAATACCCAAGAGGAATGCCACGGTGGACATAAAAGAAACACAAGGAAATGATTGGATTTGTACTAATTGTACTCACAAAGGAGGCACACAAGCTGTCACATCACAGATTACCATGCTGGCAATCCGCGTGACAAGAATCTAATCCAACGGTGATTAAGGAGCATCCAATGATTAAGAGATGATCAAAGGACAATGTTGAGAGGAGCGTGTAACTGATCCTGGTCCTAGAAGCTTCTCCAACGGGCTATATAAAGCCTCACTCCTCACACACAAGGGGATCTTTTCTTTTCTAGTTTTTTTTAGCTTAGTTCATAAAAATTTAGTTTAATTAGTGGTTAGCTTTTAAATTTTAGTCTTTGTAATCTCATAATTTAGTCATTGTAATCAGCTTTTAAGTTCATTGTAATCTGTTTTTGATGTAATGAAATCAATTTTTCCTTTATCCAAGTTTTCATAAGCTTTTAATCTCTCAAAAGTTATGCTACTATTTCATAAGCTCATCACAAGCTCATTACAAGCTCTCACAAGTCTCTAAGCTTGTGATTGAGCTCAATTGTTAGTTTAATCTACTCAAATCAGTAAAATAAGATAAGTATCTTTGCTTAATGAACTTTAGGCTTTTGGAAGGGAAGCTAACAATGGAAGAGCTTCCAAGGACTTATACTGGCTTATCATTAATGAGCCAGAGCTTGTAGAGTAGCTCCTCGAGCAATTTATACTTTTGTTAAGCCAAGGCCTCTGTAAGTTTCTATTTACCTTTTCTGTCCTTAATATTCCTACTTATATCGATGATTTTGTTTCACTTGCTTATTGAATGCTTATTTTTGCAGTCTCTAGTTTATTGCTGCTTAAACTTAGTTGTTTTATGTTTGTTAATTCCATTAATTAGCTTAAGTCATTATTTGTTTATGATTTGTCTTAAAAACTGTCAAAAACTAAAAGTAAGTAGCATAGTTTAGTTTATCATTTTCTGGCTTATTTAATTATTAGTTAGGGTATGTTAAGTCTGTTATAAGCTTCTTATAATCTGGTTATTAAGTTTGGTTTATTAGATTTCAAATTTGCAAGCCTTATTGAATGTTAAAACTAGTAAAGGGGTGTTTGGCAATACAGAACTAACCATAAGTTAGTACTTTTAGTAGCCATTTAGTCTTTAGAATTTTTGTTTTAAAACTGCATTTAGATCTGTCTCAATCACTTTTATAGGCTAGGTTTAAGAAGATTAGTTTTTTTACTAATTAAATTTTCTTAAGTTTAAAACTGTTAAGTATAAATTGCATAATATGATTTTGTTGTTTCTAGTTTTCATTATGTCTTTAAAAGTTCTCAGTTTAGAGTTATAAGTATGTTAAATTAGTTATCCACAGGTGTTTCATTTGTTAGTTTTCAAGCTGTTTCATAAAATTGGTTGGCACATTGCACCAGGGTAGTTTAAGTAAAAAGTACATTTCAAGCAAAAAAATTCAAATGGTAGATGTAGATGTAAGATTCTAATTTTTTAGTTTTCAAATAGTTTTCTAATCATATTTAATCTGTTTTCAATTAGTTTTCATAAAAATGTTCAATAGCTTATCTGATTTTAAGCTTGAAAATGGCCATTAGTCTTTTGAATTCTAGAAGACAACTCAGTTTGCTGTCTTTACTATCTGTTTTCCAACAACTTTTTCAATAAGCTCTTGAGATCCAAAATTTCTTTCAAATGCTTTTTAGAGCAGAATTTTGGTCAGGCTCAAGTAGGTTTAAGCTGTTTTAATTAAAGTGCTTATTTGAGAGCTTAATTTTAAGCTCAAAGTGTCCTTAAGGACTGTTTGGTAATAGACTTTAAGATTATGCTTATTTAGTTTTCTAGCTTATTACTTGCTTATTTTTAGTTCTATTTAGCTCATTAGCTTAGGTTTAGCTAATTATAGCTTATTTAGTCTTAAATTTTAGCTTATTAAGGTTTCCTCAGCTTTAATTAGTTAAAAGAAAGACCAAAAAAAAGAGTAGCTAGTACTTTTTTGTCCGATTATAAGCTGTTTAACCACTTATTTGAGTGATTTTCACATAAAATTTCTTTAATTAAAAATGCTTATTTTCAAAGTGCATAACTACTTTTGTTCTTTTAAGTATTTTTTTTTTTAAAAAGGAAGTGGAAAATCGAGGGTGAGCAAGCTCGAACCCCCGACCTCAACACCACAACCTTTTATAAACACACACACCACCCTCACTACCAGCAGTGCCTTGAGTCTATTTTCATAATACTCTTGCATAAATTTAGTTCTTTACTCTTTTATCCTTATAAGCCTATTAAGCTGTTGCAGCTTTTGTATTTAGTTGTTGATTTCGTGCTTATTTGATAAGTGGCTTGATAAGTTTATTTTCTAGGTTTTTAATTAGTATAAGCAATTTTCTTAATTTTCTAGAATTTTTATAGTTCGTTAGTATTTTTTAAACATTTATTTTCATTAAAAAACATTAAAACAATCATTAAAAATAGAAAAATAATCAAAAAAATATAAATCTTTTTTAGAAAATTTTCTTTTATCATAAAGTTCATAGGAAAATTAGTTTTGCTTTCATAGGGTCTAATTTGCAAAAATTTGATTTTTAAAGAACGGGATTTGTCCCCGTTCTCGTTTTTCGTGTTTTAACGCTCATTTTAACTCCGTTTTTGTTCTAGTTTTCTTTAACTTACTTTTTAGTCAAATAAAGTCCATTTAAAAAGAAAAAAATTAAGTTAGGTTTATTTTTAGAAATTCAGGATTTTTGACCTCCGTTTAGTGGTCTCGTTTTGCGTTTTTAGTTAAATTTTGATTTCTCGTTATTTGTCTTCATGCTTAATTGTTAGAATTTGTTAATTTTAATTGTTAAAAGTAGTTAATCAAATCATCCATTGTTTCCAATTCAAATCATTGTCCGAGCATCAAACGTTGATTCAATTTCATAAATCGTTGGGGAAACGACCCGGGGAATCATACTTCCCGGTTAATATACGTATTATATTATATATATTTTGAAGAATTTCCTTTTTACCTTTGTCCTCAAGGTAGTCCTGGTAATTTTCCAATCATTATTAAATAATTTAATATTTTACGTATATAGAATTGCTATATCAACACCAGATTTGAAGATCCCAGACATTTCCTCATAGAGTATACAAGGATGAAAAAGCACTGATGGACACATCAAGCTCCTAGAGCTTGGTATGAAACTTGTAACTATTTGTGTGGACCTAGTTTTAAAGAGGGAAAATTGACTATACTTAGTCTAATCAAAAGGCACAAAGGTGATATTTTGCTGGTCCAAGTTTATGTGGATGATATCATCTTTGGTTCAACAAATAAGGAGCTATGCAATGAATTTGAAAAGTTAATGCATGAGAAATTTTCAAAATAGTTCTATGGAGAACTTACATTCTCATGGTATTACAAGTGCAGCAGAAGAAGATGGCATGATTTATTAGTCAAAGATAAATATGTTGTTGAAATTTTTAATGAATTTGGGTTTACAGAAGTCCAAGAATGCAAGCACCCAATGTGAAACTCAAGCCTTGCTCAAGGATGAAGATGGTAAAGAAGTGGATATTCATATGTATAGGTCAATGATTGGTTCATTGATGTATCTTACATCTTCAAGACCTGACATCATGTTTGCAGTGTGTGCCTGTGCTAGATACCAAGTCAATCCAAAGGTTTCACATCTTTATGCCGTGAAAAGGATTTTTAGGTACTTAAAAGGTTAACCAAAATTGGGCCTTTGGTATCTAAAAGATTCTCCTTTTGATTTGGTAACATACACTAATAGTGATTATGCTGGAGCAAGCTTGGATAGGAAGTCTATAACAGGAGGTTGTTAATTCCTTGGATGTAGATTAATATCATGGCAGTGTAAGAAACAAACAGTGGTTGCAAATTCCATAACAGAAGCTGAGTATGTGGCTGCTTTAAGTTGCTGTAGACAAGTGCTTTAGATTCAAAATCAACTACTTGATTATGAGTACAATTTTATGCATACCAAAATCTTTATTGACAATAACAATACTATTTGCATAATTAAAAATCCTGTTTTTCATTAAAAAACAAAGCATATAGAGATCAAACATCATTTTATTAGAGATTGCAATGAAAAGAAATTGATTTAAATGGTCAAAATCCATACTAACAAGAATGTTGTAGATTTGCTTACAAAAGCTTTTGATGTAAGTAGATTTCAATATTTGATTGTTAGTATTGGAATGATAAATCTTTAAATACTTTTATCTCTTTATGTTTTTGTAGAGTTTTGTATGAATTAGTACTGTTATTCATGTCATTAAAAGTTTCTGCTGTTAAGTATAATTAGTACTGCTAGTTATATTAATACTGCTGAGTTTCTGCTGTTAGTTATACTTAATACTGTTAGGTATAATAATTGTGAAAATTATTATGGATTGTGTTTTCTTGGTTTTTGGACTAACATTTTGCAGGATAAGCCTAGAAAAGTGTTAGATTGATGATGGAAAAGCTGATTGGAATGGAATTTGAGTTAATGCTGGTGACTCAAAGTTAATGCTGCTAGGCTTAAGTTAATACTGCAGACATAACTTAATGCTGTTAGGCATAAGTTAACGCTGCTAGGCTTATGTTACTACTGCTGGGTTACTGCTGCTGGGATGTTGAGGGTACTTTCATAAATACTTTGATTAAGGGTTTCATTTGATCATTTACTTAATTTCACTCTTTCAAATACTCTCTAATCATAAACCCTAACTCAATTTTATCATCCATTATCAAAACCCAACACAATGTTGAATCTAAAGTGTGCCGATTCACATAATATGGTCGTGTTCTTGTCTAAACCCACAGAAAGTGAAGGGTATAAGCAGATAGTAGATTTTCTTAATGCACACCCTATAAGGTATGCACTAACGGTTAATCCTACTATATATGTTTCCTGTTTTAAACAGTTTTGGTCTTCTGTTGTGGCCAAAACTATCAATGGGGAAGTACAGTTACATGCCTTAGTGGATGGCAAGAGGATCGTCATTACTGAAACATTGTTAGAAGAACTATTCAACTAAAAGATGTTGAAGGTATTGATTGTTTCTCAAATTCTACTATTTTTGACAACCTTGCATTGATGGGGTATGAGAAAATTTCTGAAAAGCTAATATTTTATAAAGCATTCTTCTCCCCTCAATGGAAATTTCTAATCCATACTATTCTGCAATGTCTAAGTCCAAAGACAACTGCATGGAATGAGTTTAGTAGTTCTATGGCATCTGCCATTATCTGCTTAGCTACAAACCAGAAGTTTAATTTTTCAAAATTGATTTTTGATAGTATGGTTAGAAACTTGGATAATCTTTCTAGTAAAATTTTAATGTATCCAAGGTTTTTACAAGTGTTTTTGGACAAACATTTTGCTGAGAAGCCTACTCATAAAAGAATTTATATTACACCTTGTCACACAAAAAAGTTTTTTAGGAATATGAAAAGAGTAGGAAAATGTTTTTCTAGAAGAGTAACACCATTATTTCCAACTATGCTGGTTCAAAACCAAATGGGTGAAGGTTCAGCAATGCCTACTGATCCCCAACATACATACACCATTTTACATCCATCAACATCTCAACCCTAAAAGACTCAAACACCTAGGGAGCTTACAAGAATGGAGACTAAGATACCTCAGTGTAGTGGTCCTACTGAACATGTAGCAGATGAGGTTGTCTATAAGGAGAGGGGTGACAGTTTGGTGAGGGCTGATACTACTGCTTCTAGCTTAGAAGTAGAGCAGGACAGTAGTAACATAGATAAGACCCAATCCAAGGCAACACTTAATGAACCAAGTTCCCTAGGAACTAGTTCAGGTAGTGGTCTCAAGCGCCAAGAAACCATAGGGGATATAATTGCTCAAACTAGGTTTAAGAATGTATCTAAACAATCCTATGATCCACTGCTCGCAAGAGGTAACACACTTTAAAGTGGTGAGGATAGTCTGAAACTTAATAAATTGATGGAATTATGTACCAATTTACAACAACGAGTTCTTGATTTGGAGCAGATAAAGACCACACAGGCTGAAGAGATTGTTAGTTTAAAGAGGAGGGTCAAGAAGCTTGAACATAAAAAGAGGTCAAGAACTTATGGGCTTAAAAGATTATACAAGGTTGGTTCATCTAGAAGAGTGGAATCCTCTAATGAAAAAGGTTTGGGTGAGGAGGATGCATCTAAACAGGGGAGGATTCATGATATTGATGCTGATGCAGGAATTACCTTGGTTAGTACTCATTTTGATGCTGATACAGATATGTTTGGAACACATGACTTAGTTGGTGATGAAGTGGTTGTTGAAAGTGAAGTTGTTGTTAAAGCTGGTGAGAAGAGAAATGTTGTTGAGGAAGTAGTTGCTAAGATTGATGCTGCCAGTACAATTTCAGTTAGTGTTGCCAATACAATTCTAGTTAGTGCTGCTACAACTATTACTACTAAAGAAATTACTTTGGCTAAAGCTCTAGCTAATCTAAAGAGCACAAAACCCAAAGCTAAAGGGATTGTTTTCAAAGAGCCTGGTGAATCTACAACAACAACACTAATACCTTCAAAGATTCAGGACAAAGGCAAAGGGAAAATGGTAGAACCTGAACCTGTGAAAAAATTGTCAAAGAAAGATCAACTCAAGCTTGATGAAGAGATTGCACTTAAATTACAAGCAAAGATTGATGAAGAGGAAAGGCTTGCCAGAGGAAAAGCTCAACAAATTAAAAAAGTCAACATAGCTTGGGATGATGTTCATGCTAAAGTTGAAGCTGATTATCAGTTGGCTCAAAGACTGCAAGTTCAAGAGCAAGAAGAATTGACTGATGAAGAAAAGGCAATATTATTTATACAATTATTAGAGCAAAGAAGAAAACATTTTACAGCTAAGAGATCAGGCGAAGAGTTGGAACAAGAAAGTGTTAAGAAGCAGAAGGTGGATGAGGACAAAGAAACTATAGAGCTTCAAAGTCTAATAGAAGTCATTCCAGATGAAGAAGAGGTTGCAATTGATGCTATACCTTTAGCTACTAAGCCTCTAACTATTGTTGACTGGAAGATCCATAAAGAAGAAAAGAAAAGCTATTATTAGATAATCATGGCTAATGGAAGTTCAAAGATGTATTTAGTCTTCAGTCATATGCTCAAAAGCTTTGACAGGGAAGATTTGGAAACTCTGTGGAAATTGGTAAAAGCTAAGCATGGGTTAACAAGGCCAGAGGAAGGATACGAGAGAGTGCTATGGGGTGATTTAAAGGTAATGTTTGAACCTCATGTAGAAGATGCAGTATGGAGAAATCAACAAGATTAATACATAGTGTTGGAATGGAAGCTGTATAACTCATGTGGAGTACATTTCTTAAGGATGCAACACATGCAGATCTATATGTTGGTAGAGAAGAAATATCATCTTAAACCATCTATAATTACAGATATGCTGAACAAGAAGCTTTAGGTTGATTATTTAAATAAGATGGCATATCAACTTCTTAAACTTCTCACAAAACAACTTAAGAATCAATGAAGTGTTTGGAAGTATCCTCTTGATGATTATGGAGCTTTTAATAAAGAAACTTGAGATTTTGAAGAAGAATATCAAGTTTAGGGGGGGATTGTTGGGATTAAAAGACTTCTTGATGATCTTAGAGTTACTGCTGCTCAGGTTTATGTTACTGCTGCTAAGTTAAATTTAGTGTTTTTCATTAACTTTAATGAAAAATATGCTAAGTAGTTAGTGCTGCTAGTATAAAGTTAGTACTGCTAGTTCACAGTTACTACTGCTAGTATATATTACTACTATTAGTATATATGAGTACTGCTAGTATAAAGTTAGTACTGCTAGTGTAAAGTTAGTACTGCTGGTGAAGATTGAAGAAAATATTCTAAGTAGTTACTACTGCTTGTACTCAGTTAATGCTGATGGTGTATAAGTTACTACTGCTCAAAGATTAAGACTGCTGAAAGAGTTTCTACTGTCAAAGAAAGGATAAAGATAGAAGAAAGGATAAAGATTGCTTAGAGATCAAGATTACTTACGTGATAAGTATTAGTTTTTTATAGAATAGATCTTAGAGAATATTATAAGTCTTAGGAATATATTATAAATCGACTAGGACTCCTTTGTGTATAAAAGGAGGTCCTAGGGTATATAGTTTAGTATGGTTTTTACGATTTAATAAGTGTTATTCATAGCTTCAAGGTTTTGTAACCCTAATACTAGGAGAGTATTCGTATTATTTGCTTAATAATATTAGAGCTTTTATTGTTTGTTGAGTTGTGATCTTGTGTTACTGTTTCATTGAAAAATTCTTCTTAATATTAAAGATTAGATTCCGCATAATCTTTAATACATTCACACAAAGTTTCTACTATAGTTATGTTAGATTTATCTAATATAACTAAACCTTAAACAAGCTTAAGGAATTTGATCTATTAAAGTAGGATCCAACAAGAGGTATCATATTCCTAGGACAACATATGCCGACTATGCTAACTATTTAGCTAGCCGAGTACTACCCTTTCGATCCACCGGTCAAGAGAAGCAAAAATTCTTCAGCGATTTGAGGCATTACTTTGGGATGAGCCCTTCCTATTCAAACAGTGTGCTGACCGAATCATACAAAGGTGTGTGGCCGGAGATGAGGCAGCATAAATTCTTCAACATTGTCAAAGCGGACCATCTGGAGGACATCAAGGCATCGCCACCACCGCAAGAAAAGTCTTCGAGGCCGGGTTTTACTGGCCACATATCTTTCGAGATGTAGGTAACTTGGTACAAGTTTACGATGCATGTCAACGAGCATGAAACATCTCATCAAGGGATGAAACACCTCAGAAATACATCCAAGTATGCGAAATATTCAATGTTTGGGGGATTGACTTTATGGGACCTTTCCCTTCATCAAACGGAAACAAATATGTCCTGGAAGCTATTGACTACGTATCAAAGTGGGTAGATATAACAACCCAAAATTTTTATCAATGCAAAATCAACCTATTTTATTATGATCACATTTGTATGGAGAATTTTTTTGCTTTATTACATTACTTACATTACCAATATCTCAATATGCAACGCAACTTGCATAATTAAAGTAAACGAGCCCACACAACCTATTTATGACAATCATATCTACATACATGTCAAGAAAACATCATAATATGTCAAGTAAATATCATAATATCATTTATACAAAAGTACATTACGCATATAATGTACCATTTGCAACGTTATATCAAGATGGGCTTTAAACCGTTATCGTATACCTCTAAACCCTAATTTCATGAAGAGTTAATATCTAAAGTGAATGCACAAGCTACTAAAGCATATGTATAAGTAATATAACATCCCATTTGAAATATAAACTCCCTCCAAGTCAAAGTACAAGTC
>BQNB010069065.1:9425-30449 GCA_026074375.1 Tanacetum coccineum | reverse complement strand
ATTAATCTTATCTAAACCTAAACTCAGTTTAATCTTTCATGGATCTAATTGGATCTAAGCTTTTGGAAGGGGATCTTACCTTGGAAGAGATCCCAAGGACTTATACTCTAGCTTATTCATAAGCTAGAGAGCTTGTAGCTGCCTTAATTGGTGCCTTTTGTTTAGCTAAAGGTTTAAGTAAGTTTCTCTTTTCATTCATCTCCAATTTTAATTTTAAATTGCTTAGTTTTAGTTTATATGCTTAATATTGCTTATTTTCTTATTCTCTTGCTTATTAGTGTTTAAATGTCTCTTCTAGTACTTATTAGTTATGTGTCTTCATCTGTTTTTGCTTAAGTAGTTATAGATCTTTAGTTATTAAATTCTGTCATAAAAACTCTTAAAATCCAAAAATATTAGTTTAAATAGTTTATTCTTCGAATTTTTGCTTATTCAGTTGTTTAATCATGATTGCTAAGTTTGTTTTAAGCTAGTTTTTATCTGGTATTTAGTACTTGTTCATTAGATTTCTCTTAAAAAGCTTTTCTCAACTCTGTCATAATGACAAAGGAGTGTTTGGTTTAGTGCATTCTCAAAATTGCACTAGCAGTACTAACCTGAGTTAGTACTGCTAAGCCTTTACACTACCAGTACTAACCTCAGTTAGTACTGTTAGCTTTAATCTCAGTGAATTAAGTTAGTTTTAGCTTATTAGTTTTTGTTTTCATTTTCTAGGCTTCATTTCATGGTTATTGAGTTGTCAAAGTCAAAATTGCACACTGGCAGTACTTTCAGTGAAAAGTACTGCTGAACTTTTATATAGCAGTACTAAACATCAGTTAGTATTGCTGTGTTATCAGCCTCAGTTTAGATAAGTTAAGTATTGGTATTTAGCTTGATTAAAATTCAGTAGGATTTAAAGTTTTCAATATAGTTAATAACAGTTTAAGTCTTAGTTTGCAATTTCTAGCTTATTTTCTTAGTTTAATTTAGCTGTCAAAAGTAATAAAAAGTCTGAAAATTCCAAAAACAGTAGGAACTTAAGTAGAGTCTAAACTTGTTTAATTTGCTTATAAGTTTAGATTTTATAGCTTATTTTGATGGATAATAAGTAGGTTAATAAGTCCTTTAAGTTTCAGAGTCTAGTTTAGCTTATTAAAGTTTTTAGCTTAATTGGATTTTGAGTTACTTTGCTTATTTCCTGAGTTTGCTTAGTTCTTGATCAATTTCAGTAGCATAATAGTATTCTAAGCTTAGTTTTCTTTGCATTATTAGATTAAGCACATCATTAGCTTTCTAAATCACTTTTCCTTTTTAAATTTAAGCTTTATTTGAGCTCACAATTGCTGTTTTAGTAAAACTTAGCCCAAACCCTTAGTTTCTGTAACAGCTTATTAATAAGCTCTTTTTAGAGCTTATCTTTGAGTTTCAGACTATAGTGCTTTTGTTAAAGTTGTTCCCACTAGCTCCCTCTACAACTTTGCTTCTTTGAGTTTTTCATTTTAAGCACTTTTCAAATTTCACCTTAATTCGGTCCTTAGCTTGTTATCGGGGTAGATTATCAGGGTAGATAGTGTAACTTTTCGATCTTAGTTGTTTGCCAGTTAGTTCCCCCCGTCAGTAAGTGTTTTTCTCCATTAGTCCTTTTCCTTTTTGCATTATTAGTCCATTAGTTAAGTTTTTAATTAAGTTTATTAAGTTTTAATTAATAATTAAGGTTAAGTTTTAAATTAGTTCAATTAAACTTTTATAAAAAGATAAAAATTAGGGCTTTTATTTTTAATAATTTTCGGCAATTTTTCTTTATTTAGTGAAATTTTAGTTTACATTTTTAGGAATTTAAAATTTGTCTACTTGCTTAATTGTCATTAATTTGTTGCTTTTTAATAGCTTATCCAAATTATCTTTGCTTCATTCAAATCAGGATCCGAACCTAAACGTGGTTTCAATTTCGCTAGTCGTTGGGGAAACGACCCGGGTGATCATACTTGCCCGGTTTAATACGTATTCTATATATATATATCTTTGTGAGTGGAATTGTCCAAGGGTTACTTGGGGATTTCCTTAATTTCTCTATAAGTGTATTATTTTATAGGTACGTAAAACTGCAATCAGTTTTTGGCGCCGCTGCCGGGGATCAGTGTTTACGATTCCTACGTTTTGTGTTTGTTGATTTGGTTTGAAGATCCTTTCGTCCTCGGAAGTTTCATTCTTGTTTTTAAAAAATTTAAAAGTAAAAAAATCAATAAATATAAAAAGTAAAAAATATTTTCCTTTTCTTTTTAGTATAAGTAAAAGATAAAAATAAAAAATCAAAAATCAAAAACATAAAAAAATTGTCCCTTACAAAAGAAATAAAATAAACGAAGTTGGTAATCGAACACCAACAAATAATATCTTCTATTGAGATATTATCATTTCAATTTCCGGTGAACTTGCAATTGTTCCCAATATAATCAAAGATTTAACACTTGCTTTTGTGTCTCTACCACAGTACGATCATCTTTGAAAAGAAATTTTCAAGAGTACCGTGACGTAGTTGATTATTGGTTTAAGTCTCTTTCGTGAACGTTAAAAAAATATATTTGTGTAAAGTTTTGCTTTTTAATTGTTAGATTTTATTTTTATGCGCATCGGTTCGCAATCTACGGAAGAGTCGACAATGTTCGGTTGTTCCATTGTTGAACAACGTTGCTCCAATGCGACAATCGAACAATGGCCAATGTTACAAGCACTATCGAGGGTATGATGATGCTATAGTTATCCCACCAATCAATGCTACAATTTCGAGTCAAACACCTTTAACATCTTGTGGCACAGTTATAAGCTTTACGGGTAGACAGACCATCACAATCACCTTCGATTTTTTAATAGGTCCCTTAACGTTTAGTCAACCAGAAGTTCGACTCACTTCAGTTAAGCTTTTGCTTTTCCCATTTTCTCTAGACGGTGAAGCCCGAGATTGGTTAGACAAGGAACCTCCTAGATCAATTCTCACATGGGACGACCTTGTTTCAAAATTCATAAACCAATACTTCCCACCTTCAAAAACCACTTACTATCGAAATGAGATCATTACTTTTTATCAAAAAACCCAACTGAGCCTTTATCGAAGTTGGGGAACGTTTTAAGGACTCCTCGCGTCAATGTCATCACCATGGCTTCTCGGAACTCCACCAACTCGATACTTTTTACAATTCTTTAAATTCAAATGATCAAGATGCCTTAGATTCTGCAGCAGGTGGCAATTTCTTAGATAAGATGCCTCAAGAAGGTTTAGCGATTATTGAAAGCAAGTCAAAAGTTCGTTACTCCAGAAGTCGTGATAATGATTCAGATGAGTATATAAAACTTTTTAACAAAAAATTGGATGTCATTTTTCTAAATTCTTCCATCTTCTAATAATTCTTTCGATATGCAACAAATAGCCGCTTCTCTCGAGGATAAAATGACCATCAAAATGAACCAAATGATGAATCAAATGAAAGCTTTAGTTGTTACTCCTGCACCCGTCAAAGCAGTTGAGGAAGTTTGTGTCACTTGTGGATCAAATCACCATTTCAACCATTGTCCGTTAACTCGAGGTGGAAACGATTTTCCTGTTTTTCAAGACAACCTCAACAATTTCAAACAAACCGCAGCCGTTGTAATTTTTCTCAAAGAAAACAACCTTCAATTTGCAAGTCAAATAAAACCCACCGGGTTCAATCAACCAAATGTCCAAACCAACAAACGTTATCAAGGGAACAACTATACTTTCAATCAAAACCGTGGAGGATACCTTTAATCAATACCGTCAAAACAAACCCCTCCAAAATCTAGTTTATCAAGCTCCATCATTACCAACCTCCAATCTATCAAGTTTTACCCTACCAACCTCCAACAAATAGTGTTTTGAAAACAGATTTTGAAAGCTTCGTCAAAGCAAACGATGCAATATTGAAGAATGTGCAAAATCAAAATCAAGATTGCAAAATCAAATGGCAATTGTTTACAAGTTTGTTAACAAGCCTTTGCACCAAGTTTGTTGATTTAGGCATACCAACCAAATTTCAAATTCTTTACCTAGCAATACCATCCAAACCAGAATGGTAGCAAGGCAATTACAACTCGTAGTGGTGTTTCATACGATGGACCTCCGATTCCACCGCCGGTGGTGGAAAAGGAAAGTGAGGTGACAAAGGATACGGAGCTACCAAGCACCGAAGACATCCAACCTTCTCCATTGATCCATGAACAAACCAAAGACAAAGAACCAATCGAAACGCCTTTATTTCGTTGCGCAACAAGCCAAACCCTAAATTTACCTTACCCTTCAAGGGTCTCAACAACAAAAAGATTCGTGAAAAGGATGATATCCTAGCTTCAAAGTTTATGGAAATCTTCCGTAATCTTCACTTTGAGCTAAGTTTCGCGGATGCTCTTATTCATATGCCAAAGTTTGCTCCGATGTTCAAAAAGATGTTAAACAACAAAGACAAGTTGATTGAGTTAACCAAAACACCGTTGAATGAAAATTGTAGTGCGGTTGTCCTTAAAAATGCTTCCAGAATGTAGGTTGACCGGTCGATTTCCTATTCCTTGTGATTTTTCAGAGTTCGATAGTTACTTAGCCCTTGCCGATTTAGGTGCTAGTATCAATCTCATGCCTTTATCCATTTGGAAAAAGCTTCAACTCTCAGGCCTAACCGAAACAAGAATGGTATTAGAATTAGCCGATCGTACAATTTCCAAACCAACCGGTGTAGCAGAAAATGTTTTTGTCAAAGTAGGGAAATTTTACTTTCCCGCCGACTTTGTTGTTCTTGATTTTATAGCCGATCCTCGAGTACCGTTGATACTCGGGCGACCCTTTCTTAGGACGGCTCATGCTTTAATCGATGTTTAACGAAGAGAGATTACTATTGGAATGATGATCAATCATTAACCCTTAAATTGTGTGATGCACATTCCATGTTCTTATCCAACTATCATCGACAATCATTGGAA
Source organism: Tanacetum coccineum (assembly GCA_026074375.1). Taxonomy (NCBI): domain Eukaryota; kingdom Viridiplantae; phylum Streptophyta; class Magnoliopsida; order Asterales; family Asteraceae; genus Tanacetum; species Tanacetum coccineum. Next base: position 25,481 of record BQNB010069065.1, on the reverse strand, counting down.
GAAAGTTGTCTCATCGATCGTTTATGTGGAAGAGTACTCACAAGAAGTTACTTGGCTGTTCTGATTCCATTGCTTCATCAATCCTTCTCCGCACTTCGATCCGATTGTTTCTACTTCATCTCAACACTTACTCCTTTGATGAAAGTGATTTTCTACTCTTTTTGAGGAGCCGATGCTTTCATAGCAATCGATGATGAAACCAGTTTTTCAGCAGTTTTCATGTTACATACTACGACTCCCGAGGGTGACATCTCATTCTCGAGGCACTTCTCAACAATGATCCTTTACCTTCACCTAGACCAAGGAGATTATTAACCCAGGAATTCAAAAGGATCTTAGGTTGTTGAAACCAATAAGAATATTCACTTGAACCCAAAGATGAAATTCCCGAAAGTCGAGCTTAAAGAGTAATCCGCATCTTGAGTATGGCTTCTTAGAGGGAAAATAACAATTTTAGTCATAATTTCAAAGATTTGAGCCAAGAAGAAAAGACCCTCACTCATTAATGTTCTCAAACAACCGAAAAAACAACAATTGTTGAAAAACTTTCTGATATCGAGGCATTAGATCTAGAGTTTTGCTCACACAAACTCCTTTTAGAAGATGGTTACCAACTTCGTCCAACAGTCAAAGGTGGGTTAACTCCATAAAAATCCACGACGTCTATTTAAGAAAGAAGTAGAAAAATTCTTGAGCGGATTTGATATATCCATTTGGATAGTCCTGTCCCATGTGTTCTAAAAAAGGTGGTTGACCGTTGTCAAAACGAAGAAAATGAGATGGTTCATACAATCATCGTCACGGGTGGCGCGTTGAAATATATACAACCTTTATATTTAAAACTCCATGTTCACCCTATCGATTATCAAAGTTAAGAAGCAATACTTGTAAAAGACCATTTTCCGTGGCCCATTCATGGACCAGATGTTAGGAGCGATAGCCTGGCAAGAGTTTTATTGTTTTTTAGATGTTTTTCAGGGTATTTTTCAAATTCCCAATTGATCCTAAGATCAAGAGAAAAATACTTTCACGTGCACATACGGAACTTTCGTCGTTCTTCGTATGCCATTGGTTTGTTGCAATGCTCCCGGAACTTTCCAACGTTGTATGTGGCATTTTTCAAGCTATGGTAGAAAAAACGATGGAGGTTTGTTATGGACGATTTTTCAGTTTTTGGGAGATTCTTTTGCCTTCATGTTTGCCCAATTTAGATAAAATGCTTAAAAGATGTGAAGACAACCAAATTAGCACTAAATTGAGAAAAGAGCCATATTCATGGTTAAATGAGGCTTGGTTTAAAGGACATAAGATCTCTAGAAAAGGAACTGAAGTCGATAAAGCCAAAGTTGATGTAATTTCTAAGCTTCCTAATCCAACGACCGTCAAAGGAATACAAAGTTTTCTCGGGCATGCGGGATTTTATCGAAGATTTATCAAAGACTTTTCCAAAATCTCTTCGACAAACTGACCATCTTTTAGAGAAGAACACTCCTTTCATTTTTTGAAAGATTTGCATTCTAGCTCTTTCAACATTGAATGAAGTTGACCGAAGCTACTCAAATTCTAATTGCTCCAAATTAGACCAACCTTTTGAAATCATGTGCGATGCAAGTGATTATGCAATCGGTGCGGTTCTAGGACAAAGAATTGAGAAGCATTTCCGACCTATTCATTATGCAAGTAAGACGATGACTGAAGCAGAGACTAATTACACAACAACCGAGAAGGAGATGCTTGCAGTTGTTTATGCTTTCGAGAAGTTTCGATCATATCTAATCATGAACAAGAGTGTTGTTTACACGGATCACTCCGCTTTGAAATACACTTTTCAACAAGAAATGAAGCCAAGCAAGATTGCTTCGATGGGTCTTACTTCTTCTCAGGAATGTGATTTTAAGGTTATCGATATAAGGAGCTGATAAAACTATGCTGTGATTCACACTCTTCTCGTCTTAATAACCCTTTACGAAAATACTTTTATCCAAAAGAGATTACAAGACTTTTCCTTTGAGAGACTTTAAGTGTGTTAACTCTCCAAAGACCAACGTACCCGTGGTTTGCGACTTTGCCTAACTACCAGGCGGGAAATTCATTAAAAACGGAATACGTCAAACTCAAGAGAAACAAGTTCTTGAAAAGATGTAAATACATTATTTTTAGGGAGGACCCTTTCTTTTCAAGACTTGTGGGATCACATTATCCGACGGTTGTGTAGATCGGCAAAGAGCTCTCGAAATTTCTTCGAAGCTTGTCATAGTGGACACCGGGGGACATACGGAGCCAACTTACGCCAAAGAAGATTTTGATTGCCGGTTTCTTTTGGCCCACCATTTATAAGGATGCTACGAATTTGTCAAAAACTTTGATGCTTGTCAAAAAACAAGCAAAATCTCTCAACGTGATGAAGATGCCTCACAAATGCAATCAAGTTTGTGAGATTTTCGATTTATGGGGAATTGATTTTATGGGACCTTTTCCGTCATATTGGGGTAAACAATATTATTCTAGTAGCCGATCGACTATCTTTCCCACGTGGGTTGAAGCGAAAGCGCTCCCTACCAACGATGCTAGAGTAGTTGTTAAGTTCTTAAAATCCCTTTTCTCCCGATTTGGTGCTCCGAGAGCGATCATAAGCGATCGTGGACCCATTTTTGTATGACAAATGTGATAATCGTTCTGTCTAAATATGGTGGCACCCATCGTCGTTCGACTCTCTTACCATCCTCAAAGAGTGGTCAAGTTGAAGTCACGAATCGAGGTCTCAAAAGATTTAGAGAGGACGGTCGGGAAGAAAATCCGTGTCTCATGGTCAGTTAAGTTAGATGATGCATTATTGGGTGTTGAACTGCTTACAAGATCCTATTGGATGTACTCCATACTAGTTTAGTCTATGAAAGCATGTCACTTAACAGTTGAGCTAGAACACAAAGCATTTTGGGCTCTTCAAGCATTGCCAACTTCGATTTAAAGACCGCGGGCGATTCATCGATAGCTTTTTTTTTTAGCTTAATGAACTTAGCGAGCTTCGTGATCAAGTTACGAGAATTCGTTTAATTACAAGAGGAGAAGAACAAAGAAGCTACACGGATTCCAAAAATAAAAGATACCGAATCTTCAATGTTGGTGATCACGTCCTTCTTTTCAGACTCCCGTTTAAGATTTTCTCGGGAAAGCTCAGTCCGCTTGGGTGGACCTTTCACAATCACTGAAGTTTATCCTTATGGCACTGCCAAGTTGTCTCATGCCGATGGTTCTAATTTCAAAGTCAACTGCCACCGTCTTAAGCATTACTATGGAGGGGATGCACCACCATTGGTTATCCAGGACCTCCAGACTTTCCCTAAGGACAACTAAATTCAGGGATCGAGTCGAGCTTGCGACTCGGTGATCAAAAACCAAGCCGCTTCGTGGGAGTTCACCCCATGCTTATCATTTCTATTTTCTATTATCTAATGTGTTGTGTTGAGAGAGGCTTGTTCTCTCTCCGATTTCTCGTTGTTTGTTGCTTGTTTGTTGTGAATTTTGCAGGATTCTGTGCCCACAAATTTCCATGAAGTCTCGTGTCCGGTGTTGTTTCCGTTCTACTCGAGCAATCTCTTACTTTTTGTGTGAATTTAGTTTGGGGAGATCCATATCCTTTCATCTTATCGATTAACGTTTATCTTTGCATACTTCATAAACGGCTTAGATTTTCGTAGAGACCCGACTTTAAACATTGAGGACAATGTTTCGTTTTAGTTTGGGGAGGGAATCTATCGATTTGATGTTGCTTGCTTATTGTTTTGTTCTCACGTACCCGTTTTTCCCACAAAAATAGCAAAAAATTTAAATTTTTAGTCAATCATATTAAAAAAAAAAAATGATAAGACTAAAATGTAGGTTTTCCGTTGGTAAGAATAGAAAGTAATTTTGACCTGATCGTTACTGTAGAGTTCTAGCTTTATTCCTTAACAATTAATGATGATAGTTTGTGCTAGTCTCATGTAGACTTTAAATATGCTAGACTTGAAATCATTAGTAAATGAAGACTTGTGCTAATCTCAAGTAGATTTTAAATATGCCAAGTTGGATTTTATATAGGCTAAGCATTTGCAAATTTCTTTTGTGAAGAACAAGAAATGATAGTGTTATTTATAAGTCATGATGCTAAACGTAGAATAGTTGGTTTTCTTTCAAGCTCATATATATTAATTGTGGCTTTTTCTCCCATTAGCTTGTTTCACTTTCATATGAATGTTTAATAAATAAAGTTGTATGGTTTTTTGATTAATAATTAGTTAATAGAAGTTTTCTTAAGCTCCTTTGTGATTAGGATGAGTACACATCAGGAATACTTAATTTGGCTTAAAAATGCAAAAATAATAATAAATAAGTATCTCTGCCAGATTACTTCATCTTGTCGGAGGCGTGGCCGATGTTGGAGTTTTCATATAAGGTAGGGTCCGGTGTCATAATAAGTAGAATAACCTCTTGTCGACTCGCTATCGATGTGGCTTCGAGATAAAAGGCACCGGTTTTACTTATATAATCCAAATGAAATATGTTGCTACATTTTTGTCGAGGCGTGACCGATGTTGTAGCTTCTAAAGGGACTGAGGTTTAATAATGTTGCTTAATTTTTGTCTTGTTTTGTACCTTAAAGAGCCTAAGGGTATATGGTGCAAATAAGATTGGTTCATTCTTGTCTTAAAGAGCCTTCGGGTATATGACATGAATGGTGCCTTCTTTAAGTAGCCTAATAAAAGCCAAATTTTGGTCGCCTCGATGTGGACTTTAATCTTGATTGCATTTGATCTTTTGAAAAGGGCTAGGAGCTAATTATTGCGTTCTTACCATTACACTTTATTTTTGGAATTAATAAGTATCGAAACAAAAGTCTTAAAGAGCCTTCGGGTATATGACTTAAGTAAAATCCTGAGATACAAAAGTAGGATTTGCGGGAGGAAAAGTAAGTACACAATTAGTATTTATGAGTAGTGTTAGTGTCATGACTTGTATTTAACAATGATCTTGTTTTTAAGCTTAGCATGGGAAAAGTGAAAAATCGGGGATGATAAAGTTATCTTTTAGACGCTTAACTGTGCTTTTTGTTCTATGATCCTCAAAGTTACCAATGAGGTAATGAAAACAATACATTATGTCAACACAAATAAGTTGTAGTTAGGTAGTTAATTATCAAGAAAAATCATAAAAAGAGAAAAATCTTTGAAAATGGGAAATCGGGTGTTTTATAACTTGTGATCTCTTATCTTTCTCAACAAAAATCTTTGCTACTTTTCAAAGGTTTAGTTTGGGGATTTTTCGAGGTATTTGGTTATAAGGCATGTGATATTGCGTGAGGGAATCACAAATCGTATAGTTGGGGGAATTTTGTAGGTGTAAAATACACATCTACATTTATACCTAAAATAACCCAAATAAACCCACAACAGACCAAAACATGGCAAAAAATAGGCTTGTATTTGTGTTGTTGTGTGCAGGTTCGGATAGTCAAAAATCCCAAGAAAAAACAATCAAAAGCAAGCAAGCACGGACACCACGAGAGTCAGAAGAGTACAAAAGATGCCAAGATTCAAAGCCGATGCTCAAAAAGTCCAAAGCCTTAGCCAATTTTCTTCTCCAAGGGCCAATCTTGCAATTTCCAAAAGTTATTTATAACTTGAAAAAGAGGAAAGAAAGAGAAGGGCCAAATGTGTAAACTTCTCAAACTCCCTATCAGGTTGTATCTGTCGAGAAGGAGCGGAACATATACTGTTCACCATCGTTCCCAAATTACCGTCGCTATCAAATTAAAGGGATTATTCCAAATTAAAAGTTTGTGGTGGTCAATTCAAGGAAGCTTCAAGCACCAAATGCAAGGACAATATTAGTCTAATCAAGGGGATACTTATCTAGCTCAAGTCAATGCCACGTTAGCCATGGTGAATAAGCACAATTTAGGTGGGTTTTGTGCTAACTCACTCACAAAATCTAACGTAAACGTCACATCAAAGAATGCCAGCCTGGCATTCCTCAGGTGTCACAAAATGATCCAACTGTCCCCACAATATAGATCAAATGATGAAGATATGATGGCACAGGATTTAAAAGTTTGGTGAGCAAGGCTAGAGGTCTAGAGCTTCAGCTGGGGCCTACTAGGATAAAAAGACTACTTTCACACACTCCGGATAATTAGTTTTTTCTTTTTATCTAGTTTTTAGTAATTTTGTCTAGCTTAAATTCGTGTTTTTATTTTATGTAATTTTCCTTTTTCAAGTAATGTAATCAGCTTCTTTAATTAATGAAATTCAGTTTTTAGTGTTTTAAATCTCATTTTATAAGCTTTCTTCTTAAGTCATAAGCTCTCTTAATAAGCCAAAATTATCTCAATAAGCTCATATTAAGCTCTTTCAGTCTATAAGCTGAAATAGAGCTGTTTGAATTCGATATTAATCTTATCTAAACCTTAAATCAGTTAAATCTATTATGGATCTTATTGTATTGAGCTTTTGGAAGGGGATCTTACCTTGGAAGAGATCCCAAGGACTTATACTCTAGCTTATTCATAAGCTAGAGAGCTTGTAGCTGCCTTTATTGGTTCCTTTTGTTTAGCTAAAGGATCAAGTAAGTTTCTCTTTTTCATTCTCTTCTAAATTCAGTTTAAATTGCTTAGTTTTAGTTTATATGCTTAATATTGCTTATTTGCTTGTTCTCTTGCTTATTAGTGTTTAAATGTCTTTTCTAATGCTATTATTAGTTGTTTGTCTTAATCTGTTTTTGCTTAAATAGTTATAGATCATTAGTTATTAAATTCTGTCATAAAAACTCATAAAATCCAAAAATATTAGTTTAAATAGTTTAGATCTTAGATTAAGGCTTATTCAGTTGTTCAATCATGATTGCTAAGTTTGATTTAAGCTATCTGGTATTTAGCATTTATTCATTAAATTTCTCTTAAAAAGCTTTTCTCAAATCTGTCATAATGATAAAGGGGTGTTTGGATTAGTGCACTCTTGATTTTGCACTAGCAGTACTAACCTCAGTTAGTACTGCTGAGCCTTTACACTACCAGTACTAACCATAAGTTAGTACTGTTAGCTTTAATTTCAGTAGGATTAAGTTTAGCTTTAGCTTATTAAGAATTTAGTTTTAGTTGTCATTTTCTAGCTTATTTCATTGCTTATTTTTGTTTTCAAAAGTCAAAATTGCACCAGCAGTACTTTCAAGTGAAAGTACTGCTGAACTTTTTACACTAGCAGTACTAACCTAAGTTAGTACTGCTGTGTTCTTAGCTTAATTTAGATAAGTAATTTTAAGATTTAGCTTATTAAATTCAGTAGGATTTAAGTTTTTATATAGCTTAATATAGTTTAAGTCTTTAATTTCATTTTCAAGCTCATTGTCTTAGCTTATTTTTGCTGTCAAAAAGTTAAAAACTCCAAAAACAGTACTTAGAATCTTTAGGATTTAAATTTGTTAAATTAGCTTATAAGTCTAGATTTTATAGCTTATTTAGATGGATAATAAGTAGTTTAAGTTGTCTTTTAAGTTTCAAAGTCTAATTCAGCTTATTTAGTTCTTTAGCTTATTTGAGTTTGCTTATTTCCTGAGTTTGCTTATTTCATGATCAATTTGAGTAGCATAAAAGTAGTCTAAGTTTTAGTTTCTTTTCATTTATAGATTAAGCATATCATAAGCTCTTTAGAACTTCTTTCCTTTTTCATTTTGATCTAGTTTTGAGTTTTTTATAGCTTATTTTCTAAAACCAAGGGATAAGCCCTACTTTCTGTAACAGCTTAAAAGATAAGCTCTTATTGAGCTTATTTGAGATTTTCAGCCCAAGTAGCCTTTATTAATTCTGTTCCCACTAGTTTCCTCTACAACTTTGCTTCTTTGAGTTTTTCATTTTAAGCTCTTTAAAATTTCGAATGCTTATTGGACTTAGTTTGTTGTCGGGATAGATTCTCAGGGTAGAAAGTGTAACTTTTCGATTTTCATTGTTTTTCAGTTAGTCCCTCCGTTAGTTTCTTAGGTATTTGCACCATTAGTCCTTAGTTAAGTTTCTAATTAAGTTTATTAGATTTAATTAGTAATTAGGTTTAATTTTTAATTAGTTTAATTAAACTTTTATAAGAAGTTAAAAATCAGGGCTTTTATTTCTAACAATTTTCGGCACTTTTTCTTTATCTAGTAAAATCTTTAGTTTACATTTTTTTTAAGGATTAAAATTTGTTTACTTGCTTAATTGTCATTATTTGTTGTTTTTTTTAATTAGTAGTAATAGCCTTTCCAAAATATCTTTGTTCCATTCAAATCAGGATCCGAACTTAAAACGTGGTTTCAATTTCACTAGTCATTGGGGAAACGACCCGGGTGATCATACTTGCCCGGTTTAATATACGTATTATATATTATATTATATATATTTTTGAGAGTGAATTTTATCAAGGGTAACTTGGTAACTTTCTTAAATTCTCTTTTAAGTATTATATTTTTATGATATATTCTATAGTATAATAGACTGCAATCAATAAGGGTAAAAGATACAAGAGGAGAAAAGAGTCCAAGGGAAAAGACATTGATACTGGTTTTAAAGACATTAGTACTGGCTTTGAAGATATTAGTACTGGCTTTGAAGAAGTTAATACTGGTGGCCTAGGAGTTAGTGCTGATAGTGGACCAGTTAGTTCTGCTAGAGGCCAAAGGGAAGGAAAAGCTCTTATGATTGTTGAAGAGACTCAAGCTCCCAAAAGAACTAAAGAACAAATTCAACAAGAAGAAGCTAGTCTTGCAGAAGCCATAAGATTTCAAACTCTAAAGGAAGAAGAAACTGCCAAACAAGTTCATTTAGATGCTTTATTGGCTAAAAGATTGGCCGAAGAAGAAGAATTAACTGAGCAACAAAAGCAAAGAAAAGCTCAAGTTCAATTTGAAGCTCAACACTACACTGAAGAAGATTCGGATGCCATTAGAGCTAAGCTTGAAGCTAATGCAAAATTGACAAAGAATGTCTAGGGAAAGAGTTGCCAGAAGAAGACTTTACAAAGAAGATGGTAGAGTTAGTAAATCAGAGAAAGAAGTTCTTTGCAGAAGAAAGAGCTAAAGCAAGAAGAAGCAAGCCTATGACCCAATCACAGCTGAGGAACTACATGATGAATTATTTGAAGAATCAGGGGACATGGAAGCTTACACAGTTAAAAAAGTTGAGTTTTGAAGAAGTGAAAGAAGAGTTTGATAAGTTGGTCAAGCAGGTTGAATCTTTTGTTCCTATGAACATTGAAGCTACAAAGGCACAGTTGAAAAGATATGGAGAAGAGCTTCAGACAGAGATTTCAAAGAAACAAAGGATTGATGATAAAGATGTTTCAGTTGAAGAAAAAGTTACTGAAGTAAAAGAAGAAGAGCCAGTAATAAGAACAGGAAAAAGAAAGAAGCAAAAGGCTAGGAAGGGTATAAATGTTGACAAGAGTCCACAAGGAGATTCAGAGACTGATGAAGAAGAATCAGTAGAAGCTATGAATCCTACTCCTTTGGATACAAAATCCAATATTGTGGCAAATTGGAAGATATTTCAACAAGGTGAAAGAAGCATTTATCAGATAATAAGAGCAAATGGAGCTGATACAGTTTATATGAGCTTTGGAGCTATGCTTAAAGACTTCACAAGAGAGGATCTTATTGAGCTATACAGGTTGGTAATGCAGAAGTATGGAACAAATAGGCCTGAAGATGTTTATGACAGAGTACTATGGAGTGATCTCAGGACTATGTTTGATCCACCTCTCAATGAAGATGCCATTTGGAGCTTACCACTACAGCAAAAGATAATCAGTTGGAGGTATTATGATAAGTGTGAAGTACATTGTCTAACTTTGGAGGCATGTAGTATTTATATGCTAGCAGATAGGAAGTATCCTTTGTCTAAAGATGCCTGCCAAGTGATGCTGAAAATGAAGCTTCTGGATGGAAAAATGAATGAAGTTTGTTACAAACTTTTGAAGATGATTGAGAAGCAAGCTGGTGTTAGAAAATGATGAAGTTATCAGTTGCTGGAGTTATGTTGGAAACTGTGGACTATAATGGAAGAGAGAAGGGTTTGAGTGTTGGCTAACCACCACACAACAAATGGTCATCAGTTCACCATGCTTAATAGGCATAAGGACTGGCTAGTCCAAAGCAAACGGCTTTGGTAAAGACTTCTCAAATCCGTTGATGGTTGACAGTTTACCAAAAACTGTATGGTAATTAACTCACCATATCTTGTTTTTTAAAAATGAAAGATAGCTACTCCAGAGCCAACGGCTACTGAGTAAAGAGTAATCCTAATTCGTTGATTGTGTGACAGTTTTACCTAAAACTCAGGATGGTACACCAACTTACCAAGATTCTGTTCCAAAAGTTGAACTGGTTACTAGTCCACCAGGGTGATGTCATGATTCCACCAAAGGATTAGCTAGCCCAAGAGCAAACGGTTACTTGGTAAAGGCTTTATCAAATCCGTTGATAGCTGATGATTTGCTAAAAATCATATGGTAATTCAACTCACCATGTTTCACGTACTAAGAGTTGAAATGGTTATCAATGTACCATGGTTTATGAACCAAACATTGGCTACTCCAGGGTTAATGGCTAACTGGTAAAGAGACATCAAATCCATTTAAATTTTCAATGATTCACCTCTCTCAGGAGTTAACACACCTGGAAGTGATGAGAATAGACTGAAACTTTATGATTTGATGTACATATAGTCAATGTTGCTGTTTCTATGTTGCTGAAGAGATAGTACATGTAGCTGTGAAGTGTTGGTCATGATATTTACAAGGTTAGATGCTGCAAATATCAAGAAGTGATGCTTTAAAGAGTTGCTGATAGAAATCAAGAAAGTGCTCATACAAGACAGTCATCATGTTGCAGTTCAAGAATAATTCCAAAGATAATGCTCACAACATCCTCAGGAAGCTCATAATGAAGATATTCAAAGAAACTTGAAGTTCACAAGTGAAGATCAAGTTAGGGGAGGATTGTTAGGAATTATTGTAAACAGACTTAAGTCTGGTAGTTATAGAGTTAAGTCTGGTAGACATAGTTAAGTCTGCCAGTACTAAGTTAAGTCTGGCAGTACTATAGTTAGTACTGGCCTTGTCTAGTTAAGTCTGTTTATGTAACAGAATAGTTATAATAGTTATCTTAGAGATATCTTAGGAGATATCTTAGGAAAGGATATGCATTATCCTTTTACGCGTTTGTAAAGCCCATTAGGGTTTCCTTGGTGTATAAAAGGAACCCTACGGCATAGTGTTTGAGATATAGAATTCTAATAGAAATTAATAGCAAATAGCAAAGTTTTACATTGTGTTCTTCTTAGTACTTGTGTTAAGATTCCGCATTAGCACATAGTATTCATAGTCATTGTCTCTCATATAGTTGATTTGGATTTATTCAAGTTAGCTATTGTCTTACAAAAGGCTAAGCAGATCCAAGACTAAGGACCTACAGGCATCACCTGCATAACTTGATTCATCAAGTTGTTATCCACATTATCATGATTGTTTACCTCAATGAGAGCATCTGAACCATAATGAGATAAATTCACCATGAGAGCAACTTTAGCAGTGTTGAGTTCATCACAATCAGAGTTATATGCATCCAAATCATCATCTTGATAAGCAGCATTTTGAGTGATGACAGACTGAGTGACAGTACCTTCAGCAACACCTAGATCCGCCAAAAATTCTAACTCTTCTTCGTTCAGAACCTTTCCATTCCTTTGTGCTTCTACTAACAACTTTTTCCTGAAACCATGAAGCATCTCTCTTCCTTTTTGGTTTTGGACACTGCTTTTCCATGTGGCCTTTTCCTTGACAGTTAAAGCACTTGACCACCTTTTGACTTGTAGACTTTGTTCCAGACGAACCAGCTCCAAACGAGTTTTGTCTTCCTTGCACCTGTTGAACAATAACTCTTCCATCCTAAATCATGCCTGTTGTCGAGGATTTGAAGAATTTCTCAGCTGATTATTCGTAGAAGGGAAACGAGATGTGACCACTGTAGATAAGAACGACATCATCTTGTTGATTGCGTCAATTGGGTCATCACCTATGTTAAACACAAGGACAGCAAGACCAGAGTCTAAAGCAGGGAACTCTATCTGTTGTGGTTGATAATCAATCTAAGAGATAGCTTGTGGTTATTGGTAAATGGTTTGAGTTGCATTAGATTGGTAAGTAACTGCTTGCGGGGTTGATAGGTGACTGACTGAATACTGTTGATTAGGATAAGTAACTCCATACTAAGATAATGAGCTCTGCTGCTGGGGGTTGTTATATGCTGCTGTTTGATAAGTGTTGTATTGGTGGTTTGCGACAAGTGCCAACGGATCATGACTTCGTTCCTTCAAAAGATGAATTTCATTTGAATGTGCTTCATGATGTTCAAGATGAGAAAAAAGCTGATCAAAGTTTGTGACATGCAGGTCCTTCACCAATTTCACATCAGTCACCAATTTGCTCCATTCGGGAGGAAGACTGTTCAAGAACTTCATGTTGACTTGAAACTGTTACAACCTCATCTGGTAGATGTGAATATCGTTGATCAATTAAGCAAATCTGTGGTAGTACTGAGACAGGGTTTCTCCTTTAATGTAAGCAAACTTATCCAAAGTATCATATAACTTGCACTCTCTTTCTTGCTGAGTCAATGACGTTCCTTGCATTAACATCTCAATTCGTTTCCATAAATCCTTGGCTACACGATGGTGACTCACAAGTGCATAGATGTCTGCTGGAACAACTTAAAGAATGATGTTTGCTGCCTTGACATCAGCTTCATATTGAAGTTTCTCGGGTGCTGACAGTTCAGGAACTCTATTTCTTCTCATTTCCCCATTTTCTTCAATCATTAGCCAAAAAAGGGACAATTTCTGATATATTCAAGGATCAAGTAACCATTTTCTTGGTTTTCCATGTGCAGCTCCATTCTACTTTTCCACGAGTCGTACATAAGCTTGTCCAACATTGGAGGTCTGTTATCGGCACCATTAAGGATAGCGAATTCGACAAGAGAATACATTTTTGACTTTGTATGTTTAAGGATTATTGTCGGATTGAACGGTGGTAGAAAGAAATTGTGTTTGAATTAAAGTTTTCTTTTGAGAATTGTTTAGATCGGGTTCAATCAAAATTACTAGATTGGTTGTCTTATGAAATCAACTAGATCGGTTGTCTTTAAAAATGGTAGATCGGTGGTCTTGAAGAAACTAGATCGGTAGACACTGATGAAGTAATTAGATCGGTAGTCTTGTAGAGTAAACTAGATCGGCACTTTGTAGTAGTAACTAGATCGGTAGTGCTTTAAAAAAGGAACTAGATCGGCAATCTCTAAAGTTGACTAGATCGGCTAAGGCTGGAAACTGACTAGATCGGCACTCACTAGATCGGCACTCACTAGATTGGCACTGACTAGATCGGCACACACTACAACTGACTAGATCGGCAGTGACAAGATCGACACACACTACAACTGACTACATCGGCACTGACTAGATCGGCACACACTACAACTGACTAGATCGACACTGACTAGATCGGCACACACTACAACTGACTAGATCAGCACTGACTGGATCGGTACTCCACGAAAACCTAATTTTTCAAAGCTCAAAAAGACACGTTTTTGACGATTGTTTACCAAAAATATTTGTACCAAAAGTGTTACTAAGCTTATAGGGACAAGAAAAATGAAAACTTTAAGGTTTTTAAGCCGAAAAATTTAAAATCAAGATTTTGACCTTTATAAAGCTTACGAACACAAATGAAAAAAACTAAGAGATTTTTCTATGAATCTAAGCATACACACCTATATCCAAGGATACTATATCAAAGCTACCTATGTAGATGATCCTTTAGTGTGGATTTTCAGCTTAAAAACTAAGAAAAAAATCAAAAGACGAGACTTTTTTTGAAGAAAAACTCACGAACCAAAACAAGTAAACACAAAATCTAAGCACACCACTCCATGGCTCTTGATACCAATTGTAGAATAGCTATAATCACTTAACGCATACACGAAATATTTAGCAAGAAATGTCAGATAGTGAAAGACTTTGGGAGGAAGGTTTTAGTAAGAGAAAATACTTGTTGAACTATATGAGAAATAAAACCAACCAACCACCTCTCCAAGGCATAGAGAGGTGTATATATACTTACAAGGGGCGGATGGGCCTTGTCTTAATGGACTTATCCATGGGCCTTGGTCTAACTACCTAAGTAAGTTTCCAAATATTAACTTGACGAGCTAACTACCGATATCTATGAAGTGACCGAGACTTTTCTAGGAATTTCATATTCCTAACAATCTCCCCCTAAGGGAGGCCACTTCATGTTACAAAAACTTAAACCTAGCATACTATGCTGAGTCTTCATTCTTGTGCTCGCAGACTTGAATTTCTTTCTTTTCTTCTTCTTGTGAATATGTTGTAGTGACCTTGACTTTTAGGCTGGAGCACATTCCTTTGACTTTAACTTGTATGTGATCCTTGAGCTTCTTGAGATCATCATCCAATCATAATCTCTATTCGTCATCTTATGATCTTTTGCCATCTTGTGAACTTGTGACTTCTGGACCGACATGCTCATACCTTTCTTGATATGTTATCTTGAAAAGCTTTAATATTGCATCTTTCTTGAGGTTCTTTAACTATAACACTTCGTCACTTCGAGAAAGACGTTCGGTATCAGAGTGACGAAAACTTCTTTGAAATTCTTTGACTTTAATACTTCGTCACTTCAAGAAAGACGTACGGTATCAGAGTAGCAGTATAACTATTGATAACTAAAGTACTAACTACTTCAGTCTATTTTCGTGTGAAATCTATTAGCATTCCCCTTCATCAGCAGCCTAAGTAAAACTGGCAGTTGTAGTATTTGTATAAGTCGCAGCACTAAAGCACTAGTTGTAGAAACTTTTGAAACCCAACAATCCTCCCCTAAACATGATGTTCACTTGTTAACCTTTATGTTTCTTTAGTTTAAGCTTCTTGAACACTAGGAGAATGTATCCAAACACACTGCTACTCTTTAATCTGCTTTTTTCTTGAACTCTTTTGTTACTTAGTAAACTTGAAATTCTTTAGCTTCCAGTCTTTGGTCACCATCTCAGCATCTCAGCAACACATCAACACAGCTACACCAACTAAGTTGGCTTTGTAGTTTTTGGCAAACTACCAGCCGTCAGTTAGTGGCTAGTGGAGAGAGAGCTAGTTTGGTTAAGAGGATTGGGAGTTTAATACTGGAGTACCAAAAGGTTTGAGCCATGTTAAGTATAGAGAGATCAGATTAACAATCTTCGTTGGCACGTGGCACTTTCACAGGAGGAGTTTCGTCAGTTTTGTAGGGATCGTGATGATACTCGGAGGAGACTTAGGAGGTTGGAGTCGTATGTTGAGAGACATTTGGGTTTTCGCCCTTAGACTAGTAGTACCATGATCATGTAGGACATTAGACTGATGGTTAGGTCTAGATGTTAGTAGTAGAAATAATCGTAAATCATGTACCTATTTTGGATTAGTTGTAACCGAATTATGCTTTTATTCGTGAAATGAAAAGCTTGTTTTGATTCCCTCGCGTATTCATCTTTATTGTTATTTACTTGTTCTGGCAAAACACGTTCTATTGTATTTTTCTATATAAACCTTATTTACCATTTATAATGGCTATACCTCGTATCGAATCTCATCGTGCGTTATGTCTTGTGACATAGAACAATGACTATTACTCGCTCCGGTATGACCCCTGAAGCAATCGAAGAACTCGTTAACCGATGTGTGGAAGAAGCATTGGCTGCTCATGAGGCGACCCGTGCCGCCAATGCTCTCAAGGCTAAGAATCAAAGCCAAAGCGGCAGTGACGGCGATAATAGAAATGGCGGTAATGGAAATGGCGGTAATGGAGATGGTGAGAATGGAAATGGTGAGAATGGAAATGGTGGAAATGGAAATCCAAATGAGAATGGTAGAAGTGATAGACCTGTTGCTAGAGAATGCACATATCAGGACTTCATGAAGTGTCAACCACTCAACTT
>BQNB010069064.1:16247-33628 GCA_026074375.1 Tanacetum coccineum | reverse complement strand
AATCTAGAATTTTTATAAACACTTTAAAACCTTAAATTAAAAAGTGGTAAACTTTTCAACCCCCCTTCTAGTTTTCCACAAACCCAACATTGTGCTCAACTTTAAAGTTAGTGATGATGACCCTGCTCTTGACAACATCACTGGCTATTAGAAATTTGTTGGAAAACTCATTTACTTGATGCACACTAGGCCTGATATTGCCTACTATGCCCACTGCTTATCTCAACTTATGCATGCTCCTCTTAAGTCTCATCTGCAAGTTGCTCTTAATGTTATGAGATATTTAAAAGGCTCACCAGGTAAGGGTCTCAGGTATACTCTCTCTTCTAATTCCTCATCTGATGAAATGGTTGCATATGCCGACTTTGACTAGGCAAAATGCCCTAAAACCATAAAATCTGTCTCTGGTTATTGTGTTTTTCTTAATGGTTGTCTCTCATGAAAAAGCAAAAAACAGGCCACTCTTTCAAAATCCTCAAATGATGGTATCAGAGCAGTTAGGATGCAATGATGAATGAAACCAATCTTTTTAACCTTTTGTCGTCATCGAATTTCTAATATATAATCAAGTTGATTTATTATTGGCACATCTTAGTAACAATCTTAATTAGCAAAACAATAGTTATAGGTAAGACATGTTTAGCCTTACTATTATGGTTTCTTAGTAAAAGTTCAACTATACATTTAGGAGATTTTTTTTAATGAATTCTCACAATTAAATGAACAAGCGACTCACATTAGGATCAGTAGGGTTTTTGTTTTCTTTATTAATAAGTTGTTATTTGTATTTATTAAGGGTTTAATAAAAAGAAGCTATGATATTTAATTAGGTAAGTAATGTCATATAATAGATACTATTTTCGTCTCAAAATTATTGTCTATCTTTTCTTTTTAGTGTGTCACAAAATAATTCCTTTCTAAAAATAATACTGTAATTGGATTTGTTTAAGTTTACATATTATCCTTAGTTTAAATTGACATTTACAAACATAAATAAAAACACTAATTAATTATCAAATGGTAAAACTATTTTTTTTTGCTTTCGTAAAAATCAAAGCAGTAATTAATGCATTTTTTTAAACTGTGTATTTCTTGTCTGTGGACAATAATTTTGAAACAGAGAAAGAAATATTTTTGAACATGCCATAAAATGATAATTATGTTTTTAAAAAAAAATTAGTTGATAAAAAACTCTAAACATGCACTTTTTGTAAATACATTGAAATAATCATTTTCTTCTATAAATTAAAGATAGTAATTTCGTAGATTTCGAAGTTTAAACATCCAACATATCATCAAAAAACATTGATCTTAGTCTATTAGTCAAAATTGGCAACTATAAACTATTGGTCACATTGTCAACCCTAAATTTAGGTATTGATCTTCATTCATAAATCATAACAAGCAAGATTACCCGCGCGTTGCTGCGGGGCATTAATTTTTCGCGCGTTACTACAACCAATTCAGCATGTGATCAAATTTAATCACATTTATACCTAGCATCTACACTCCTGGAAAACGTAAAAGATGCATCAGTTAAATCATCCATCAAGTTCCATCATGTTTGGACATTTAAATTAATTAAACTAAACCTTAAATATCACAAACAAATCAATCATAACAGAATGAGTTTATTACATCCGTTCAGCATATAATTTGAACTACCTATAACTGATATAAGTTACAGATGCTTCATCTGATTCAGCGTTCGATCCGTCTAGATAAAAGAGTATATAAATAATACCTATCATCTAAAAATATTACTAACATAAATATAGAAATATATCGAGTCCATTCCATCCGTTCAACATATAATCTGAACGACCTATAACCTCTATAACTAACAGGTACCTAGTTCACTATAAGTCCTATATAGTGAAAAGTACCTATACGCGAGATGACACACCTAAAGTCATTACCGAAAACGCCAACGTAGTTTTTGATTGTGTATGCGGAATTTTTGTTTTCATTTAAGAAGTATACTTTTGAATTTATTATATTAAATGTTATTGTTAATAATTGAGAGGTTTGGTTTTTTGGGATTTTGTGGTTTTTGTTTTTTTATTAGATTTTTATTATTTTAACCTTTTGGTTTGATTTTTTTATTTTTATCTAATTTTTCTTATTTTGAATCAAATAATCAAACGAAGTGAGGAGGAAATGTAGTAGCCTTTTCACATTTCTGTTGGCACCACCGTCTTGCGGTTTTTAGAAGAAATAATTTGACAAGTTGATGATGCTGTGGATAATAATAAGAAAAATAAAAGCATGTTAAGAACCAATGATGTTGACTGTAAGGTAAAATGTGGACTCAGAGGTTAGGCCCAAAAGGTAAGGAATGGAGAAGAAAGGTGTTTACCTCTCGTATGAAGTAGCAATGTTGATAGGTGATTTTTATTGAGTGCTTTTGCAATCTAAGATCGCGGTCAACATTTTGTGTAGTAGTTTGGTGGTGAATGAGTATGTGCAGATAAGGACCTTTTTACACCTTCGTAGCGAATGAAATATTGGGTTCACGTAGGGGCTGGCTAGGTGCTTACACAGAAAAAGAATACCACAGGTGTACCAGCGGTTTATAGGTAACAAAAGTCTGTCTCATTAAGTACTAGTTGTTTTTTTGAATTCGTTGGGTTTTTACCTTTAGTTTCATTAGGTAAGGTCATATATAGTGAAATAGTTACGCCATAGTTGTGTTGGCTCTTAAAAAACTATTGATTGCTGGTGGCATTGGTCAGTGATTAAAATGGTTTGTGTTGTAACAGATTGTTTATGAGCCACAGAAGAAGACTGACCTGCATAAAAACAATTTGTCGGAACAAAAAAAAATGTCTGATAAGAACTTTAGTTAAGGAATATTGCACATTGCTATTACAAAGAAGGACACACAGGTTATTCTTTGAGACTCGTTAATACCTTCTGTTTGTCTACCATCATCCTTGAGTGTTTGAAACAGAAGAGAGAACGCTATAGTTATCATCGCAAAAAATGCGAGTTAGATTCCATAGGTAAGATTGGTTTGTTAGTGTCGGTTAATGTGTTTCTGTATATTTATACTTTAAATTGAACACTTTTTAAATCCCGTTCACTGGACGTCAAATGAACATCTGAGTGCTCAATCCAGCATAACCTCTGTCTTTTCCCAATGTTGGCCTACTGGTATTATTAAAAAGGGAGGACTGACTGGTACATAAGGTAGTTGTTTTAGAAAGGGTTTTGGCCAAACCACGATCTTAAGTAAAACTTAAGAAGTCCTCACAGAAGTTAGTTTAGGTGTTTATTGAACTGTTGGCCTTTATTATGTGCTAAAATATTTTGTAAAGGGCATATTTATTTCTGTCAACAAAAAAAATATGATTTTAAAATCCTACCTTTCCATTCCTATGTGATAGGCACCGTTTAGCTAGCAGAAGCAATTGGTCCTGTTGATTGTAAAAACTCCAGGGTATTTATTGCTTGCGCAGCTAGAAGGTTAGTTGCTGAATTCCCCGTATCAGAAGACTTCTGTAAAAGACATACGATACAAATGTACCGGATTAGTCGAAAGATATACTTAGATCATATGCAGAAGTGGTGGTTTGGCCACCTGCAATAGTAGATGTTTTCATTTGGCTTGTCTCCCGTTTTTCATCGATGTGTGCAAGAAAATAGCAGTGTGTAATTACTAACGAGGTTAGAAGGCTCGATAATAAGCTATTGTCTACTTGGCGGTTTATAAAATTTGGTGGTACCAGAACGACCACGCGTTGGCTGCAACACACAGTCGTGTAGACTGCCTAGCCAAGTTACGGTGTTTGGTGTACGCCAACACAATGCCAAATAAAAAAATCATATCAGTCTCTGAATTCTTGAACGGTAGAATAAGTATGTATTCAACAAAAAGACCATAATGAGCATATCATGAATGTAGTTTTTTACTTCCTTCTATATCTTCGGGAAAATCAACCGCTCCGAGCATTTGTTTTTTACGTATAATCTGGACGACAGCGTATGTCTTGGATATGTTGTCTGTGAAGCTGCTGAGATGAGTTTTGTCATTCATGTGTGTCGGAAAATAATAAGCCCTGATGGAATTGGGCCTGAGGCATGTGTTTAGTGGTAAACTGCTTTCACATGTCCTCTATGAGTGTTGTTACATTCTCATCCTTCAATCAAATTACGTGTTTATAGATTGGCTTAGATTGAAGTTGAGGGCTGTGGCTTGCGACTCGTGGAGTTGCTGACTGCGTAGGGCAATCTCGCTCTCTGCCATCCTTTCTACTATTCGCAGACAGCCACAACATTTTGATTTTATAGTCAGAAAGGTTCATCACAGCCTCAGAGTACAGACGTAAATCACAGCTTATTACCCAGCAGTTTGTATAGAAAGTATATTCAGAACCGTAACCCGGATCATCAGAAGTTGAAAGAGGATGTCAACATTTAAAAAGTTTGCAAATGCGAACATAGATGGTGACGCCAAAAACACTCGCCATTTGGCTGCAACAGCAATTCCGAGTTGTTTGGCGGCCTGACGCCAATGATGCGAGGGCGATTTATTAATTATATATAGGATCATTTGTAGATGTCGCGCAAGTAGTATATGTGTTGACTGGGGTTGTTTTTGTAGGTTGGTTATGCCCCAGTTATTGGCCTATACATTCCAAAATTGTGTGTAATTAGTGAGATGTTGGGGGTTGGTGAGCATTGTGATAGTTTTTTCGGTGTGATTGTGTTTTGGGGATTGTTGGCTGCTTTGAACAACTTGTCTGCTTGGCCCAGCCCAATGCATGTTATCATAGTTCATTTTGCCGTCACTTAAACACGCGGGTCTGGTTTTAACTGCGGGGCGTATTTTTTGTGCCATGGTTGTCGTGGGCTAATTGCCTTGGGCTCAAATACATGTTGGGCTTATTTTATATCTTATGTGTGAAGATACACTCCGAGACCATCTCGCTCGTCCATTCTTACCTTCGAAGAATTGCATCCCTTCAACAATTGGGCTCAAAGTTAATATTGAGGTCGTGTCTTGCGCTGCTCGTGTGGGTTGCTGAGGCGAGTGGCTAATTATTGCGCACTGTGCTGTCAACTCTTCAGTCGTTTCGCGTGTGACTAAGACGACATGACTAGTCAAAGGATCATCAAGGTACAACGCAATAATTTCTTATTTGTCCACAGCTTTAGAAAAATATATTCAGTCGCACCCTGGGTCATCAGAAAGTTGATAAGATCATCAACAGTTTAAAAATAGAAATGCAATCATGGTGCTGTCGAAATCACGTCCACCATGGCTCCATATGCGCCAAAATCCAAGTGCGGTTGCCCCGCCAAAATACGGGCCTTATAAATATACTCACTTGTGCTAAAAAACACTGCCATTTTACTACGGCCTTTTTCCTCATTCCATCAAGAGTTCAACATCAATTACTTTAAATTCAATAAGTAAACATATTTTCAACTCACCTCGCACCATAAGAGGATGCACCCTTGGCCTCATCAATTCCAAACATTCCTCCCCCAATTGTGAACGGTTGCTAATAGTGAAATAAATAACATTTGTCCCATTGGATTGTGTAATCTTTCTTATGGCTCTGAAGCTGTAAACAAAGTAAAATGTTGTCAGTCCAGGAAACCAAGCGAAGATATATGAGTAAAACATCTGATTTGGAAAAAGACACATGTCATTATTTAGACTAGGGGTGTTTGCTCCGGGCATGATTATGGCGACCTTAACGGCTTATGTGGTTTTGAACCATGGCATGACTCTCACTTTTTTGTGGCTTATTTTGAAACTTTGCGGGCGATCTTAAATGTTTAGACATAAAAGACATATGCAGTGATTTTGGTTGGGGGAAAGAGAGATTGGGGTCGGTGAGTAGGGGTTGTTCGGTGGGTGGTGGATTGGGGTAAGTGGTGTTTGTTTTGTACAGAACTTGGGTGTGTGTTGAGGCTTGTGGGTGGTGGTGGTTTGTTGGGGAGGGGCCGCTGCTTTTGTCGGATTTGTGTTGATGTTATTGGGTCATTGTGATTGTTGATGTCAGATGGCGTCGTTTGGTTGGAGACGATATTCACTTCCATTCGCCAAATGTTAATTACCAACAACTTTTTTAACATGTAAAGAGAATTTGTTCACCAATGAATTAACCAACTGTTAAAAGACAATTAAAATTACTTTTCATCTCCTTTCAGATTTATTAGATAGCCTACATCTTCGCTAAAGATGTTCCCCCATCATAAGAGATCATATAAACTTTGCGGCTTACATAAATCTAGGACATAAAACATAGGCTAAATAAGTAGTTACGTCTTAGGAAAACTATATATGTGTAGAACATAAGCTATTCCGGAACCCACACGCACCAACAAATTGCAATTTGTAGCTTATTTCACTAATATATAAGAAAAGAAGTACCTTGCTTATTTGAAGTAGATAATTTCACTAACATATAATAAGATAAGCAGGATTGGCATCCCAAACACCCTCAACCTGATTATCAGAAAAAGCAATAATTTAACATACACTAAGGAAAACAATCAGATACACCCTAAATAATTTCAAGGTATAGGAAAAGTTAAATGTTAAATTGAATCTTATAAAAGCACATACCTGGAATTTGAAGCAATAAAACGAAACCCATTTGTAGCAGCTTCAAGGTCCGATGTATAAAAAAAACTTCAAAGCTTACCCATGCCAATAGGAAGATAGCTCGGCCTCATTGGATTCTCATCATTATAGTTAAAAAAACAAAAATTGGTAAATATACTTTAGTTTTGTTTTAAACATACATTTTAGTTTGGGTAAGCAAAATTGGTTGGTTTTGTAATCAATAGTTTTTTTTAGTAATCAAAGAAAACAGTTATACCATACCTGTGATGTGGATAAACTGATTTTTTTTACACAATATATTCAAAGGTGAAGAATGGAATAGATGGTTCTGGAGTGAGGCGAAAAATGGAGGAGATGATTCTAGAGTGTGTATCTCATCATAAGTATAAATAAAAATTGGGCCTGGGGTTGGGCCATTTTCAACTGGGTTGGGTACATCATGTGGGCCGGGTCATGAGCAGTTGTTAACGTGAACATTAATTAACATTTGAAATGAGTATAGTTATAATATGTCAACTCTAGTTGTAGTCTAAGATTTGGCTCATTCTGAATGTTTCAATATACTTTTAGAAAAACATTAAAAAGAGCATACGATAATATTCGCATAATATAACGTAAGTGTCACCAAATTTAGCTTTTTCTTTTCTTTTCCATTTCATCTGGCTAACTCAATCTACATACACTATACGTTACATGTGCATTTTGTTCTCTTTTATTAAACGCAAATTACAGAACCATTTATTTAATGATGCTGTTTAGAAATATGTACATCTTTTTTACAGGGGCAAAGACAGATTATGGTTACAAGGTGTCGCGCGTGTAAAGTAGGGTAAATATATGATATAACTCTATCTCTACTACTTTATAAACCATTTAGCTAATTTCTAAATAAAAAATTCTTAAAATATTAAGTAAAAACCATTTTCTTAATAGGAAAGTAACAAATCATTAGTCAATGTTGTTCACCATTTATGTTTTTCAGTACAGTCAACTTGTAACTGCTAACATTGATATTTGTCATCAATTTAATCAAATTGTAACCGCTGCCATTGATACAACTTATTGTACAAGCAGACATTGTAACATCTCATAATAACAAGGATATAAAATCAAAATAAAATAAAATAATAAACCATCTTCTCAAATACACCATCACATCCTTTTCGGCCGCCACCACCTCAGCCTCTCCGTCACAATACGCCGAAACCACTACGGTTAATTTTCTCTTCTTCCTTTAATTTTTCATTTTTCTTTAACTAATATTACAAGTGATGACGTTTATGGACAACGACATACAAATGAATTTGTGGTTGCCTGAGAAAGAAATGAGGTGTTAGATCTTGCTAACATATTTTAAATTTTTGGGTTGGTCAGTAGATTATTAATGTTATTCTTGTAAGTATCGATAAGTGATTAGTGCAGGTATTAATAAGTGGTTAGTGATGCCCACGGGGTATATCAAGATGTTGATGGTAAGGGTGAAAATTGTACCAATTTGGTCAGATATTTTTTCTTGGATTAATGAGTCGGACTCAAGGTGGATTCGAGTCAGATCGAATAATCTTTGTAATGAGGAGATGATACGTGAAAGTGTTGTGTAGTCGTTTGTAGAATAGAACACCATAGAAAAATCTTATTATTTATTGCATTATCCTTTCTTTGGTATGATTTGTATAACTTATTTCAATGTCCCCAAGTCGTAGGGACGATAAAGAGAAGGAAGCTTGCTGTTTTTGTGTCGAGTGAGAATGCTTAATGGTCTCACGAGTCGTTTACGAGGCGGTCATAGTCAAGAAAAATGCAAATTATATTGTGTATATGCGAATAACTTGATTTAGGATCACGTAATTGTTTTTTTTGGTTTTAGAACATTTATGATTAATGCTTTTGCAAACAAGGTATCTAACGTATTAAAAAGTTTGACATATGTATTTACTAAACTTTTTATTATCATATTTTATATTTGTGATTTCGCAAAAAGGATTATTTATCACTTACATCGACTAGGTGCTTTTTGTTAATACATATTTGTAATTAAATTTTCTTATTCTTTATAATTAAAAACCTAGAAATCTATGTGTCATTAAAAGTATGAGCGGTTTGATCTTTTCAACTCTTATCTTTTATTTACTTCTACATATTTACATTGTTCATATTGTGCAAGTATTGAATTCATAAAAAGTCGAATCTAAGTTTTTATAAACAAATTTTAAATATTAAATTAAAAAGCGGTAAACTATTCAACCTCCCATTCTAGTTTTTCACACCTTCATTTAACCAACGACATAATAATGAAGTTTAGTTTACGTTTCTAATTTTTATTGTAATGTTTTTTTTAATGTATTTGAATAATTATGTATTGATTTTATTTTTAATGAAATTTAATTTTGTTGTTAAAAAATTTTAAAAAAAATGAAAGTCGCCTTATAGTGTCAAAATGTCGTCTGTAAATCGTCGAAGAAAGAAAGCTGATGTGACAGAGAAAAATATAAATCGGTGATGGTCCTAATATAGAGGGTAGCCAAAGTTGTGATAGATTCTTATTAAAATGGTATAATGGTTATGTGTAGTACCATGGGGTCATGTTTGTATTGCCATTTTTTGGGTCTTTGTTTTGTTTACACTTGTCGGTGTGAGCAGTTGGGATGCTATTTTTTTCTTGTAGCTTTAACTAGTGAAGCTTTTAGGCTGTGCTCAGAGGCGCAGGATATAAGGGGCAGGAACGGGTGCCGGCCCCCCCTAAATTTTACGTCATAGTTAGCGATTTTTATGGATTTAAGTTTATATTTTGTGTTGAGTGAAAAAATTCATGGAGTGGATATCAAAGTTTCTGAAACTTAGATGATGAAGAAACGATGTATCGATAAAAATGAAGAGAGAGAGATAGTGAAATGAAAAGAATTAAAATTTACTTATTTTTTTGTATAAGATAACAACACACCACGTGCCGTGACAAAGTAGACCATAGAATAGAGATTCTATTTACTTTTTATAATTTGTTTAGCTTTTGAAAACCAACTTTTTGCTATTATTTGTTAACAAATTCTATTATTTTTGCAAAACTGACCTGCTAGTAATATTCCTTTGGCCCCCCCTAAATTTTACGTCATAGTTAGCGATTTTTATGGATTTAAGTTTATATTTTGTGTTGAGTGAAAAAATTCATGGAGTGGATATCAAAGTTTTCTGAAACTTAGACGAAGAAGACGATGTATGTTGAAGAGAGAGAGAGAGTGGAAATGAAAAGATTAAATTTACATATTTTTTTGTATAAGATAACAACACACCACGTGGGTGACGAAGTAGACCAATAGAAGTAGAGACTAGTTATTTTTTTTATAATTTGTTAGCTTTTTTGAAAACCAACTGTTTTGCTATTTATTTGTTAGAAAAATTCTATTTTTTGCAAAACTGACCTGCTAGTATATTCTATGTATTATTATCATTATTGTTGTTATATGAATTATGAAATATAGATCAACGAAGTCTAGATAAGCCTCAATAATATCTTAAAATATATGTTGATTTTTTAATTTTTTAATGGTAATATAGATAAGCCTCAACAAATATAGATATAAACTTTTTGTATCTTAAGAAACTTATATTATTTCTTTTGTATAAATTACCCTCATCTGACAACCAAAAACTAAAAAAAAAGTTTAGTAACTAAAATAAAAACTATTTACGAAGTGAAGCTAGCAAAAATCGTGCCACGCAATTTAAAATCCTGTATCCGTCACTTTGTATGAGGTGAAGAAGATGTTAATTTTCAAAAAGAAAAAATAATAAAAATATATTTATATATTTGTTGTACCCACGTGGTGGGTAAGGAATAATACTTAAAAGAACTTGTAAATATGTAACTGTTCACTTCCTATTAGAATGCCACTGGCTGTGCTCAGCCCTGACCGAGTTGTCTAAGAAAGTGTCCTATTTTTGTATAAGTTTACGTGTTGACAACTCGAACGTAGTAATTAAAAAACCGGAGAGATGAAAACCTGTACTCTTCTATAAAGGCCAAAAGAGTGACATATTTCAATGTTTTAATGAGAACATGTTTGTATGCCTAACTTATATAACTCGAGCTATTGCAAGATTGTCCTTAGTAAATCATAAGATTAGATAACTGTGTTGTGCGAGCGGATTGTCCTTAGATAGAATCTGTGATGGCATGGTGCAATTTGGCGGATAATTCTTTCTGATCTCTACTGCGGAATATATAGAATATTATGCGCGTGGGGGGCGTACACTCAGCATACAATTACAGAGACAAATACTGCTAACTGAGGTTAACGAACCATACAATCAGCGTGCTACAAAGGCAGAGGGATCATTTTTTATAAAGTTGTGTATTAACCTTTTTTTTCTTATTAAAACCAAAATTTTAAATTCCTTTATTTTATGTATATGTGATTATTTTAACCCCTATATTTTTTAACAATCATTTAACCGTGAAGAGTAAATTGGTCCATTACACGTGGCAAAATACCTACAATAGTCGAAAAAATTCAAAAAACGAACGAAAACGTAAGAAATCGGACGAAAACATAAAAAAACAGACGAAAACGTAAAAAACGGATGAAAATGTAAAAAATCGGACGAAAAAACGTAAGAAAATTGACGAAAACGTAAAAAAACGGACGAAAACGTAAAAAAACGAAGGAAAGAGTAAAAAACAGACGAAAACATGCCGAAACGAATGAAAACGTTCAAAAAACGTATATAGGTAAAAAAAAGTTATGATTAAGTTATCACTTTTTAAGAAGTTGTAACTAATTAGGTGAAAGTTAACTAGGTCGACCCATCCGACCCATTCCTATGACCCATTGAACCCATTAATTTAATTTTAAAAGAATGTTTAAAAGCTCATTCGACCCAAACTTTATTTAATTAAAGACTCAAATGACCCAAATATTTAAAATTTGAATCAAGATTGCCACCTCTGGATAGAAGAGAAATGAGAACACAACCACACCTTTATGCAGCCCATCTTCCATCACAAACAAGACTTTAATAGTCTCACATAAATCTGCAAATAAGAAAACACAAGTACTCATATTACAGGTAATAGTTTTCCATACTCTAACCTCACTTAGCCATACTTGATTTATGCAAACACAATCGGTTGTAAGAAAAACCCGGATTAAAACCTAGCAACATAAACAAACACCGAGTGATGATATGATATGCAATTATGTTTGTAAAACATTCAAAAACCTCAAACATATTCGAGAAGATAGACTGAGCTGAGAAAGTTGTGATGCTTACAGATTTGATAACAAAGATGCGAACATGTGTGTGCTTGAAAGAAAAAAAATTAGGAGTAATGTTTGGTGGAAAAAGCTAAATTTGATGAGCAACATATATGTGAATTTATATAGATGATGTATAATGATCGGTTAGGGTTTGACAACCATAGCCATCTCCAGTAACACCACATCCGGTCACCGCCGTGGCCTCTCTAGTCAACACCACTTCCGGTCTTTAAAAATGACGAAGAGGGTGATGTTTAGATTTTTTTTACATGTAGAGATCTAATACCTTTTTTTTAAATGGGTTATGTAACTGGAGATGGCTATGGTTGGTTGCACTAATTGAAAAGATAGAAAAAGATATAAAGTGACCGGTACTAGTTTGAGAGATGGAAGAAGAGAATGAGATAAGTAAATTTAAAAAAAGGAATACATAGTAGTATTACAGTAAAGAAAAAGGACAGCTGATAGGATACCGTAAATTTTTTAAGGATTGAAATAGTTAAAAAGCAATTATAAACACGACTATCAAGGTTGTGAGAAAACTAAGTTGGTGGTGTGGAAACCCACCGACCCTAAGCAAAAAATAGAACTTACCAGGGTGTGAAATAGGTCTGTAGCCAAAGAATGCTATTTACGTACATTGCTTTGTTTTAAAGGTAAGTTTATTTGGTTACCTTTTGTTGATATATTAAATCGCATTGGTGAGCAAAGTCGGGAATGTATTAGACTCGCTTTACATAGTAGGTTTGATAAATTAAAGTTAAATTAAACTTGAATGATACCACTAAATACTTTTTAAGTTGGGCAAGATTTCAATAATAAGAAAAAATTTGTTATATATTGTGTTTCATCGTCTCTGCTCTCTCGCGCTCATTCGATTTTAGAAATTAAAAGTAATATATCGGATTTAAATTTCTTTTCCTACAATGTTGTGAAAAAAATGGACACATTGTATAATTGTTTTGTATCCTTAAAGATGACGGGTTTTAAAGAATACTAGATTATCTAAACTCACAATCAAAATGTATGAAGAACTAAAGAGAAAAAGGATGGATGAACACTTCTAAAGAGAGAAAGGAAAAGGAGAATATTAGATTAGCAAAATGAGAAGTGAACAACCAACCCTCTCCAAGGTGTGGAGAGGAGTACTTATACCACACAATGGACGGCTATGGGGATGCCTTATGGGCTTTACATGGGCTTTGGGTCGTTTACCTTATTAAGGTTCCAAATATTACTATACGAGTTATCTAACGATATAATGGAAATGACTGACACTTTTCGTGAACCTAACAATCTCCCCCTAAGGGAGGTCACTCCATTTTACAAAAACTTAAACCTAGCATACTATGCTTTGTCTTCAGTCTTGTTTTCTTGACATTATCTTGTGAACATGTTATAGTGATCTTTGACTTTAGGCTTGAGCTTGTTCTGATAGACTTGACTTGAATGTGAACTTAAACTTCTTTGAGATCATCAACCAAGCATAATCTCTTATCATCTTCTTGTGATCTTGTCGCCGTCTTGTGCACTTGTGACTTTTGGACTGACATGCTCATACTTGGTCTTGAAAGCTTGAATAAGACATCTTTCTTGAAAATCTTTAACTATAACACTTCGTCACTTTGAGAAAGACGTTCGGTATCAGAGTGACAGAAACTTCTCTAAAATTCTTTGACTTTAACACTTCGTCACTTCAAGAAAGACATACGGTATCAGAGTAGCGGAAGTCTTGAAACATGTACTTGAGCTTTCATGATGTCTTTATAAATGTCGGTCGAGTATGAGCATGTGGTATTGGCTTCGACTCGTCATCGGGAAACTGCTACCACCGTTAGGAAATGTGCATAAATGGGTTAGTGATAAACAACATATGTGGACGAAAGTGGCTTTGTCACTTCGCCGAATATGGTTGTAACAACTACGGTTCCCCGTTACTCAGTATAAATACTGTCTGTGATCAGGTATAATTCATAAGAATCTCCTTGACAGGGTTTCACAGTTGCACTAGCCGTTCTTATTACCGGAGCGTCTCAAAGCAGACAACACGATAAGAGTGAACCGGTAAGTTACTATCTTTCTGATTAAGCCGTTAGTTCATGTTCAACTTTTCTATGTCCAGATACCCTTGTGAGGCTTCCTATGAACATAAGATTAAAAATTGATTCAGGAAAATCAATCGGTGTGTCAAGATGCAAACAGTTTTTATGCCACACCAACAGCTTTATCTTTTTCAAAATTCATTCGTCAATTCATAAGTTGGACCGAATTAATATCAAGTATCACAAGTTTGATCCGTGTAGGATCTCACAAGTCACCTACCAAGAGCTTGTTTGATGTTGGCTCAAGCATGATTTCCATCTTCACTATGACAACTTAAGTGTCACTCTGATGTTCTGGCAAAATCTCAAGGATTATGCGTAGGACTCATGACGTATATTTCTTATTTTTTCACATTGTGTGAATTAGCAAGCATATTTTGGATAAGTGTCCTAATGAGATTTATGGATGATCTCTTTGTCACTAGACCAATAGTGCACATTTGGTTTTAAGTATCGAGGCTGGAGCATATTGCCTACCATTTTCAATTACCAATCTACTCCCGAATGAGAAATTCAATAGAATGTGTTAATCTCCGTGAGAAAGGAAACAGAAATCATTTGAGTAGATTCTGAGTGGCTTAGGAGGGTTTTGCATTGCCCTCACTAGGTCTATGAAGTCGGTCTTCAATGTCATCAATCATCATTGTGATTCTGGCAGCAGATGTATTGACCCGGTTTCTTCTAAGTGTAAGGAGGACTTCTTTCTTTTCACCCTTTATCTTAACTTTTCTTTTTAATTCTTCAACCCCTTATAGTGTTTATTGAGACTTCATAACTAGTACCTTGTTGGGTTTGTTCCAGTACTAGCTCCATCTCAGTTGGTACTTTTCCCTTATTCTCACTTTTACTCCTTTTTTATATCATACCTATGGACTTCTACACTAACTAGTGGAATGTCCCTGGGTAGATCCCTACGGTTCTGGCTGGATCGTGGGAACGAATACTTATACCTAACCACCTTATAACTCTAAATAATTAAATACATGGTCGGTCTTTTTGGTATCATTCACAGCCGTAAAACCATTTGTTATGCTCCCCCTCAACATGTGCATCGATAATCGAAAATGTTTAGCACATGAGGGGAGAAGCTTGGAATTGAGACCTTAAATTCACATCTTTAACCATATATTTTAATCACATTTTCTTCCCTTATCAAAAATATCAAATCTCTTGATATTTTGGATATCAATTTATTCAAATATTCATGGTTTCAGGGAAAAAATGTCCAATTATTAACAAGCCGATTATCGAAACATTTTAATGCTCCCTCTTAATTTATGAGGGAATAATATGGTATTTGAGTGCGTTAATTTGAAATTTTTTGAATTTACTAAGAAATTCTTGAAAATTCGCACTCAAATACTATATATATGCCTAATTCTAGTCTTACACTACATATGTACATATTCACAAATTAATCATACACGAGAAATTGACATGATATGAAGAAGGACACAATATGAAAAAGTCATATTGTCCGTTCAAGCAGCCTGAAGTCATTTCTGTATTCTCTCCCTCCAACGAACTTCTCCAAATTCCTTATCAATCTCCTCTCAAACAGTTGCTGATTGATCACCTTGATCATGATGCGAGACCTTTTTCTGTCCAAGTTACTCTATCTCCCTTTTGACAGATATACCATCCTCAGGTTGTTAGCAATATCATGAAGCACATTTCTGACAGATGTAAGCGTCCCGTCACAGAACTTATAGAGTTCATCCGAACGCATCAACCTGTTTCTTTTACTTGTCTAGATAGATGATACCTTGAGGGTTCTTGTATGTAGTGTATGTCATTTTTGAGATGTCAGATCTGAAAGTCTTAGGCTTGGTGATATTAAGTTTCTTCTGGTAGCTTTCGACTCCCAGTTGAAGGTCTTCCACCCGCTTAAGAATAACAATGCGTCTGGTGAACATCCGCAATGCTACATTCAGGTCGAAGATGACATCTTTCTCTAAATTGGAGAGTTTCTTTTGGACCAAGAGAAGCAGCAAATCTTTAATATCACGTAGATTAAGTCTTGGAAAGTCGCCTTCCTTTAACTTGTGTAACGTTTGATCTTCTCTTCGAACGATAATCTCCTCCAAATAGCCATAATCATACCACTTCATCACTTTAACATGGGTTACTGCAATGATTCTTTTCCTGGAGAACACATCATGCTTGGACTCCCTGTTGCTTGCGTAGCCATAGAACTTTTGTCGTTTAGGACCCTAGTGTGAGATACCCCACATAGCAAATTTGTCATAAGCTACCTTTACTAGACTCCATAACGTCGGAACCATGTCTTCGATGCCTTCAATATTATCATATTTAGCAGCCTTGGTTTTTGTTGTAGAAGTTGTGTACTTCCTGCTAGAACTTCCACCTTTCAGATATTCAAGATCGTTGTTGAAGTAGTCAGCAGGAACTACTTGACGACCTTGAGCTTCAATCAACGGCAGTGGCTTGCTAAGGTCAAATGGATATTCATGGCCTTTGGTATGTGCTTAATTACACATACCATTTTCCATTAAAACCAGACTTAAATGACCAAAAATATGCCAAAAATACATTGTATGTGTATGTTTTCATTTATATTATGCAGGAAACAGATATCCGAGAAAAGGACAAAAAATCAAGCCAAAACGGACAAAACCGAGCACGGAATGGAAGAGCGTGAAAAAAATAAAGTCAAAATCAAAGTCAAAGTCAACCCCAAAAAGTCAACAGTCAAAGACGAAGCCAAAATCAAAGAAACACTTAATGGGCCCACCCGCACCCATCTAATGGGCCGGGTCAGCCCATTAGTGCATTTATATGAAGACCTTATCAATGAAAAAGGCCCAATTCCTTTTTCTTAAATTCGGCCCAAACTGCTAAGGATAAGCCTAAATCACACTTTAACAACTGTTAGGCCCAATCCCTTTTATAAGTTAATTCTGTTAAGTCCTTAAGGACTGTGGGTGTAACACAAGTATACACCCTGAGGGACTTTTCTTGCCAACCCACCAAAAGTTATCACACCAAAAAGACTGCCCTTGTAATAACATAATACATATTGAGGGACCAATTGTGCCAACTCCACAAACCTATACCCTATAAACCCAAAACAACCCATTTTCCCGCCATTGATACTGTTTAATCTCCCCTGTCACTCTCACCCTCGTTCACTATTCCCCTCAAACAAAAACCCATCACTCTCACTCACATGGGGCAAGTGCCACCTTGGCAATCCTCTTTAATCCCATTGGCTCATGAAAACGATAATAAGATGAAGGGTTATGATCAAACGGATTGGGCACCAAGAAAGTTTAATGGCTGAGATTGACTATGGGATCTTACTCACACAACAAAAGCTTGGACCCTTGTGAGCTCTCTTTTTCTTATTTTTCAAGTTTTGCTTATTACTGTGCATTTGCTTATTTTATGCTTATATCTTGCTTAATCTTGCTTATTTAT
>BQNB010069064.1:3874-16147 GCA_026074375.1 Tanacetum coccineum | reverse complement strand
AGGGTTCAAACTAAGACACAAATCCTTAGCCATTTTAGGAAGAAGGTGTTGATGTGATTTCCCACTACGCTAGCAACGGGGTGGGTTTTACTGCTCATTTGCTGTTGCTTTGTGCTTAATTCTGCCTAACATTGTTTTATTACCATATGTTTTCAATACCCTTAACTTTAATCACCTTAAACTAGCCTAAAATTTGATTTTAAAAAGTTAAAGGGGTGTTTGGGTCAAGGGGTTAAAGCGGGTCATATTGGGTTAAAAACCATTTGGGTCATTTGGCAAACTTATACCAGCCTTTGTAAGTTGTTTTTGATCTAATTTTCCAAGTTTTAAAGTTTTAAAGTTTATTTTAAGGTTTTTCTCAAAGGGTCTTTGAAACTGTGTTGCAAAAATCAGTGGTTAAGTGCTTATTGGATTAGGCCTTCAAAACCCATTTTTAAAACTTGTCTTTGTGTCCTTTTTGCTGTCCTAATGGAGTAGTTATAGTGTCTTTTAGTCTTGTTTTGTTTTATCAAAATATGTCTAAATTTTATTAAGTGTCTTTTAGTTAAAAACAGTCTTTTTTAAATCCATTTTGCAAATAGTTAAAATAGGTTTTAGTTTGTAAAAATTTGTGCGCAAGCTCATTAGGAGTCAGTGTCAATCTGTTTTAGCTTGCCTTTTAATTTTAAGCTTATTTTTCTAGCTTATTTTGTGCCTGCATAAAGCCTAGTTGTCATTTAAGAAAACCAAAAAGTTGCAATCCTATGCAACCAACCCTTTTCCATTAGCTTTTTAGTAGCTTCTTTAAGTTTCAAACTGTTTACTTTTTGTTGATTCTTGTAGTTTTGAAGCTAGGCTTTAAGCCTGATAAGTGCTTAATTACACAAATCTTTTACCTCTAAAAATAAGCTTAAATGACCAAAAACAGACAAAAACTGCCAAATATATGTTTGTTTTGCATTTGTATTGTGCAGGAAGTGGATATCAACAAAAAGACAGAAAACCAAGCCAAAATGACAAAACTGAGCATGGAATGGAAAAGACTGTGCAAAATCAAGGCCAAAGTCCAAAAATGCCAAAGTCAGAGTCAATACAGAAGAATCAGCAGTCAAACCGGAGCCGGAACTGAAGAATACTATTGGATGCAATCTTAACCCATCTGATGGGCCGGGAAAGCCCAATAGTATAATTATGAAGACTGTGAAGACCAAATGGGCCCTCAATCAATTTCAGCAGCCCATTTGTGTGCATTTGACAAAGACTGTGAAGACTTTGAAGGCCCAATCCTAGCCCAGTTACAGCCAATCTCAGCCATTGCAAGCCCAAACCCACTCCATACCTTATTGGGCTTGAAAAAGCCCAATAACTAAACACTGTACCTTAATGGGCCCAATAAAAACCCAATGGGCCCAATTCACAAAACCCAAAGCCCAAAACCCTTTTTATAAAACATAAGGACCTAAATTGTCATTTTTAAAAGTTGTTTTATAAAGAAAAATGAAAAAATACAAACACAAGGGCTGGTTTTGCAATTTACCAAAACCTTTCTATTTCTCTTTTAATTATAAACAGCAGGGACTGTTTTTGCAATTTTTCAAACTCCTTTTAGTTCTTTTGTTATAAAAATCAGAGGGACCAAATCTGTCACTTTCCAAACTCTTTTATAACTAAAACTCGGCTTAGAGAAAATGAACAAGAGAAGAAAGTATGAGGGCCAGTTGTGCACCATCTCCAAACATTACTTTTAAAACCTGAACCATAACTGTACCCGTAACCACCTTCCCGCCAAACACCATACCACCTCTCCCATGGTTTTTAGCTCCAAACCACCCCCCTAGTACATCTCCCAGCTCACTCTAACCATTTCCCACCTCCCCATTACCCCTATAACCCTTCCCTGTTGACAATTTACAAAAACCCGCACCCCAACCAATGGCTGAGATGAAGAGAAGCAATCCAAGGGCTTAGAATGCTTGTGAGAGTCCCTGCTCTCATAAGAAACACAAACCAAGACAAATAGAAGGCAGAGGACTTCTATAAAAGAGAAGAGAACAAGCCGAGTACCACATCCCCTGTTTTTACTTTCTTAGTTTAATTTTAATTAAGTTTGCTCTAAATTTATTGTACTCAGTTTGTTTAAAAAGTTTTAAGTTGTATTTCTTGGAAGTTTAATAAAAAATTTAAGAGTTCTCTTGTTATTGCATTTGTCAACATTTAAAGTATAATTTAAAGCCTTTAAATCTGTTTAAACTTTAATAAAAACGTGTAAAAGTTGTTAAAAGTTGTTAAGCTCAACTTAATATAACTGTTCTAGCCTTTACTTCTTTTAAAAAAGCTAAAAAATTCCAAATTTATAAATAAAGGGGGTGTTTGGCACTATCCTTAAACGGGTCATATGGAGTATGGTTGTGGGTCAAGTTCACTCAGCCAATCTTGGCTGAGTGTGTGGGCTCATTAGGTCCATTTTAACTATAATTTTTAGTGTAAAAATAAGTTTTTAAGGCTCCTTTGCTTTCTGTCAAAGTTTTATAAGCCACAAAGTGAGCTAAACCACTTAAGCTGTGTAGACAGCTTAAGCACACCTTGTTTGTGCTTATTTGAGTGTTACTAGCTCTTTTCAAAAGCCACTTGTTCTGTCTTTTAATCTCACCAAGTAAAAGTCAATGAACCTAAACCCCATTTCTTTGTAAGCCCCCAATTTCAACACCTAATATCAGCAGGTTTAAGTCCTCATTAATAACTCAAACTTTGGAAATAAGTTTCATTATATCCCTTATAAATCTGTTTGTGGTTGGTTTTGGGTAAAAAGCTCTTAAGTGCTTATTGCATAAGCCTAAAAAAGCCCTTATGCCCACTGTTGACCTCCCCTGGTGCTGAGCACCATAAAATAGCCCAACTTTTCTAGCTTATTTAAACATTAAAGCATAGGTTCTTATTGCTTTTAACATAGCTTATAGTTTATCTCTTAGGATTAGGCAGTTTTATTTTAGTTAGTAAGCCGTATGTAGTTAGCTTATTATAGGCTTAAAGTTCCCCTTTTTTCTGTTTTTATAATAAACTGTTTAGATTTAGCTTATTGATTTCAGCTTATTTTAGGGCTTATTAGATTTCCTTAGCTTATATTTAGGACTCCCCTTAGCCTTATTAACTGTCCCCCATAGTTGTAGCTTATTTGGCAGCTTAAATCCCAATAAGAAAGAAAATTAAGCTCATAAGCTTAATAAGCTTCTGCAGCCTCAAAAGCTTAAGTTTCTGGCTTATTAAGTAAACTTCAGCACTTGGTGCTTTTACAAAAGTTACTCCCCATAAGCCCTTTTACAAGTTTGCTTTTATAGCTTTTTAATAATAAGCACTTTGGACCCTTTTTGTAATCGGGTTAGTGCTCAGGGACCATTTGTGTAAATTCCATTTCTATGATTGCCAGAGTTAATGCCCCTTGTTAGTTTGTTGTTTCCCCGTTAGTCCTTATATCCTTTTCACTGTTAGTCCCTATAATTAACTTTTGTTAGTTTTATTTAATTTAAATAATTAAATTAGGTTAAATTTTAATTAGTTTAATTACTTTAATTTTAAACAGTAACTTTTGGGCATTTTTATATTTTTAGAATTGTTAACTTTTTCTTTATTTAATTTTATTTTTTTCAGCTTTTATATACTTTTATTTTTTGTCTTTCCTTTTATATTTTTCTTGTTTTAATTAGTTATTAATCTTTATAAATTATTATAAAAAAAAATCGAAAATAATAAAAAAAATATTTTTCTTTTTTATAAAATTTTCTTTTGTCATTTAGTGTCTAGGAAAAATATAAAATTTAGTGTAAGCTTTATTTTTCATAAAATTCAGTCTTAGACTTCGTTTACCGAGTTGCGTTTTACCGTTTCTTTTCGTTTAGCATTCAATCGACTCCGTTTTTTAATTCTAGTTTTTTTTTATTTTTCAAATTAATGTTAATTAGAATTTTAATTTTAATTTTTTTTTTTTTTTTTTTTTTTTTCTTAATTTAATTTAGCATTATTTTCTTATTTTTTAGTATTTAGGGTTTCCCGATAACCTGGATTCTGTTCCCGTATTTTAGTATAGATTTAATTTTTTAGGGGGGGGGGGGGGGGTTTCCCTATATACATATTTTGTTTGATTCCTTGCAGCCCGCGTTAGTGTCCTAGATGCCGAGTCCGTTTTGCTGGGTGTTTTTAAGATCCCCATTTCCTATATCTGTTTCCCGTAGATTAAATTAGGTTTTATTTAATTAATTTTAGTTGTAATTATATCAGTGTTTCCATCATATCTAAATTTAATGAATCATTCAATTTCTCATCAAACCAGGATTACTTTCAATTGCAGCCTCGTTGGGACATACGACCCGGGAATATCTCTTCCGGAATCTTTTTATCATTGATTCTATCTTGTGTATTTTATCCTTTTGTGGAATTTGACCTTTTGCCTTGGTCAAGGGCATTCGGTTAGGATCTGTATTAGGGTTGCTATATAAGTATATACTTAAAGACGAATCACACAGAAAAAAGATTGAAATGCTAAAGTTCTTTTACAAAGCATACATCCTCAAAATCTGACTTACCCGTTTTAATTTTAATCTAGATACCAGGATAGCTCTCCATATCGTGTTTCATATTACTGGACCAATAGGATCACAAATAACGTTCTGTCTTTGTCTTTAAATTATGAGCCTGTTGGAACCGTAGGTACCCATTTATTTTCGGCAATCATCTCTTAATTAACTGATAAAAGCTTTGAATAGTGGACTAGTACCATATATGAAACACTGTTCAAACAATTAGTGGGTAAAGTCCGTTGGGTCTAGGGTTTTAACAGGATCACCACTGCTTCTGAATTCCCTAGGAGATTGATTATAATAAACTAAAGGATGCTATGCGGATGCGTAAATTTATTACAGGATTATAATGTCACGACTTAGGATGAAATGGTCCTGCCTAAGACCTTAAAATGATATGCCGCTTCGAGATAAGTATATCATTGCACTAAAACAAACAAACAAATATTGAACCGGATTTAATATGTCAAATATGGTTTTCTATCATTTGGCTTGTACCACCCAGCTTATCATCTTCTAATTTTCTTCTTTTGTGATTAATATGTATTTGCATTGATATTAGTTTCCACCAAACCTGTGCCGTCTCACCATCTCAAAACCCCATATCATTAGACAACGTATATAGCATAGGTTTAACCAGTAATTAGAACTAATAAAATACTAATAGAATATAGGATTAATGTTCCACTCTTAGTTTTCGACACCCTGCTTACTGCGAACTCCATCTTGACCGGGTA
The DNA here is from genome assembly GCA_026074375.1 of Tanacetum coccineum. Lineage (NCBI taxonomy): Eukaryota > Viridiplantae > Streptophyta > Magnoliopsida > Asterales > Asteraceae > Tanacetum > Tanacetum coccineum. The sequence goes on along the minus strand of BQNB010069064.1, from coordinate 10,860 downwards.
CACTGCTCGTTAAAGTGTTGTTTTTAGGTTTGTCGCTAAATAATAAATTTAAAACTTGATAATCAAATAATTGACCCTACATGACAACACATCAGGTTTTTGGCGCCATTGCCGGGGAGTGAATTAATTAAACCTTATTCTTATTAGTATTTCTAACCATTAATTAGTTTAGTGTAATCAAATTATTTAAAATTCTGTTTGTATTTATTCGCATTTTGTGGATAATATTGATTTTGTTTAAATTCCTTAATTGTTTATTTCCCTGTTCATACTACGTATTCTTCTAATAAAATATGGCGTATTATCCATTTGATCTTTCTCTCCATCGCAAGTTAGAATTACAGGAAAAAATGACGACCCAATATCCACCATGTAGAAAACATCAGACATGAAGAAGAAAAAGCTCTGAAGACATGGTCTATACTTTAATTTGCAAACTGCCCACAATCGGGAAAGTTAAAAACTATGAAGATGGAGGACACGACTATTTCATCGACATCGAACTGAAGTCCCAACCATAGTCATTGATAATACAGCACTCCTCCGAGCCCACGGTATGTCCTCCCAACAAAAACAATTTAAATTTCAGAATATCATTAGACGAACCCGGCGATGAATATTACACGGTAATTTTTGATGAAAATTCATTTTCGTATAAGATAATTTCAGTCAATGATTTAAAAACAGATTTGGGAAATGATAATGACAATATGCCTTTGTCGCCCAACCCTACTATTGATTATTTTAATGATTTAGAATTCTTTAAAGATTTTGAAAATGAATTTCCAACAATTGTTTACAATGATGCTCAAAAGTCTAAATCAGATTATTTAACTAAACCAATTTTAAACCTTAACATATCGATGAATTCAATTTAAAGGATGAAACATCATTGTCTGAATATGTTAAAAAAATGTTTGCACTTTAATGACTATTCCAACATTATTGAATCCAAATTATATACAAGTCGGAAAAAGACAATGTATGATAAAGAAAATTGATATAATACAGACTTCAGCAGGAGGGCAATGAAACTACACCAATAGGCTTTCTGAAATAAGTCACGATAAAATCATTAAAACTTTCGAAAGGGGAAGTTTTGTCATAAACTTAAAAGTAAATATCATGATTTGGAATTGTTACGTAAACGGAATGCTATTCTTTCTCATTATAAATTTGTATGTGTCTTGTGGCATCCCGTTCGAGCCCTAAGCGGCTATTACATAAGAATGTTATCTCATACAAAAATTAACGTAGGCCAAGGTACGTTTTTCTTACTTTAGAAAAAGTTGGTCTCCATATGGTGTATTTAAGTATACCTATACACCGTATCATTTTAATGTCTGATACGTCGATCAACGAAATCCCTATAACGAGATTATCACATGGGTGGGTATAAAAACCCACTAATATGCTTGATCATTTACACAACACACATGTTTTACCTCCACGAACAAATTTTTTTACCGCGCCTTAAAAACTCAAATCTCAATCTACTTCTTGCTAAATCATCTAGATCCTAACACATGGTATGTTTTAAATCCTTTCCCTTGTTTCTTTTTTTTCAATTAGGAATTAAGTTAGAGTTTAGATTTTTAAATTAGGGTTTTATAGTCTCTTGTATGTTCCTGATCCCCCCCCACCCCTCGCTCCTTTTAGAGTGTAGAAACCCATGAACCTGGTGCTGATAATAAGATTGGAAGGAATGGGTAAAAATAAGGAAGACCACAAAAGGAAGAATGGAAAACTTTAGAAGAAGCTTACTATACACAGTTCGGTGTACCCTATCAACCTGGAGGACAATATAGAGCAGCGGGGCCAGGATTCTACCAACGAAACAATGGAAACTCTTCATATCCTGATTGGAGAACAAACCTGGAAGAATCACTGACCAAATTTATGGCAGAATCTGCTAAAAGGCATGAAGAACACTCGAACATAATCAAGGAGATCTAAGCTTCTACCGATGCAGCAATAAGAAATCAAGGAGCTTTGATTAAGACCCTGGAAATACAAATCGGACAGATGAGCAAGGTCTTGCAAGAAAGAGGGTTTGGAAGTCTGCCCAGCTCTACGGAGACAAACCCTCGAGACCAAGTTAAATCGATCTCAACTGCTAAAGCTGGTTTTTTTAGATACGCCGTATCAGATGTGGTCCATACGGCCTATCAGGCACACAACACAAGAGCTTATTTTCTAAAACAGTCCCTTTCCCAGGACGACTGCAAAACTTCAGCTATGATGATTGGAGAGAGGCACAAGATGTGAATATTCTGGATGCTTATGATCACACCTTGCCTCAGAAAGAAAAAGACCCAGGGAGCTTTACTTTATGATTACAATCCTTGAGTATATATAAATATATATAAGGAAAATATCAATAATAGTAAGAGAAGTATTCCGTAAAGCATTTAAGAAGGATATTTACTTTTGACCAAAGCAAAATCCCAAAAAAAAACTTTCCCGGGTCGTTTCCCGACGAGGCGTGAATTAAGAATCGTGAATAAGTTCGTGATCGCACGTTTGAATGGTCAATGATTGATTTGGATTCTATTTCTACTAATAATATGCTAAAATAAATAAAGGCAAACTAAAACGGAAGCAATTAAAGCTAAAACACAAAAAAACGATAACGGGATTCAAATCTTGTTCTTTAAAAAACTAAATTCTACAAATTTAACCCTAAAAATACAAATTTAATTTTTAACAATCCTAAATGATTAATAAATTTTTTAGAAAAAAGAATTATATATTTTTTGACTTTTATTTATTTTTTTATGAATTAAAAACAGTTTTTATCTAAATTAAATATTAAAAATACTAAACTAATTATAAAAAATCTAAAAAATTATGAAAAGTACTTTATACTATGCTAAACCTAAGAAAAATAAAACGGGGTAAACAGCTTAAGGGAATAAGCTGGAATTAAGCTAAAACGAGCTTATAACTAAAAAGGCTAAAATGGTGTTAAGTAATTAATTGTGCAAACCATAACCAGAAAACAACCAAGGGTGAGTTGGTTGTGTGTGGTGTGTTAAAATGCTTGGTAGAGGTTGTGGAGGTCACGGGTTCGAGCCTTGCTCACCCATGACTTCCCAATTTCCTAAGTATTTTTATTTTTTTGAAATTTCTTTTTAAAAAATCTTTAAGACTTGAAAATAAGCAAATTTTGAAAAATTACTTTTTATAAAAACTTATGATAAGCCTAAAATAAGCTAAATTAAGTGACAAACTTGGCTTTTTAATACTAAGTGGCCAAAAGGGCTATCTGTTTGCTTTTTAGAACTAATAAGCACTCATAACAACAAATAAGCTAAACACAGATTATACCCTACCCCTAATAAGCACTAAGAAGCTAAAATAAACAAAGAAAACAAATAGAAAAGGTCTGAAAAGCAATAAGTCATAATACAATAAAAACAATTCAAAAAGGCTAACAAGCTATTTTTAAGCTAAATTTTAAAAGCCTTAAGCTATCCTTATGGCTTAATGACTTATATGCAGAGTGGGCTTATCCTATAAGCTACAATAATCAGCAAAGAAAAATCATTTTGAAATTCAGATAAGCCATGAAAAAGCCACATGAAAAAGCTGATTACACAGAATGCACTCTTTTGGTTTTCTTTTTAAAAGGAAAATAAGCTTTTTGCAAACCTATTTTAAGCTTGTAAAATAAGTTCAAAGTACAAAATAAGCTAAAACAGATAAAGTTTATACTACAAACTACTTATTCTATCAATTTCACAAACTAAAAGTATCATTAACTTATCTAGAATTGAGCTTAAAAAATGACTTCTTTAAAACTTAAAACAACACATGACAGATTTGACCAAACTCTTAAAAGACAAAAGTAAAATAAACAAAACTTATCCTACTGCATTATAACAACACCAAAACAACATTTAAAAGCTAATTTCAAAGTCCTAATCAAATAAGCTATACTAAACTATTTTAAGACCACAAAGTTAAACAACTTATAAACAGAACCTTAAAACTCACTTATAAACTTTAAAACCCTTAAAAACAGATTAAAATGACTTAGAAAATGCTTGCTAAAGTTAGCTTAGTGACCCAAAGTAGCTTTACACCATTTTTGACCCACTTTGCCTTTTAAACCAAACACCCCTTTAAGTTATCACAATCCATTTTTAAACTAATTTAAACTCAAATAAGCCAAGTTCCTTAAAAACAGATGGTAAGCAATGAATAATAAGCAATCTTAAACAAAATCCAACCACAGATAAGCACTTAAAATAAGCAAACAAAGATAAGCAGTTTTAAAGCTATAAAAAGCAATTATAACTTAAAACATAACCAAATGATATATAAGCAACAAGCAAGCACAAATAAGCAATGAATAACAATAATAAGCAACAATAAGCAGTAATAAGCAATAGTAAACAGTAAATAAGCAAATAAGCAGTTTTAAGCTAAAATATGAGAAAAGTAAGGACTTATAAAGCCCTTGCTCAAAACAGGGCAAATAAGCTTACAATAAGCTGATCTACAAGCTCTAGTTTGTCAAAGACAAGCTAGTGAAAACCTATAAGCCCTTCCCTTTTTGGCTTATCTTCCAAATAGCTTTTGTAAGTGATTTTTGGTAAAAAGACTTAAACACTATAAGTTATTGAAAAACTTACAGGGCTTAAGTCGACAACTTAAGTGAAAAGCAAAACAGCTTAAGAGAGCTTATAAAACGTTTTTAAAACATAAATGACATTAACTTAAAAACAAGATTTTAACATAAAAACATAAATTTCATTAACTTAAATAAAATAGTACAAAGCTTTTTAAATAAAAGTACAATAAGCTAAAAACATTAAATATAAGCTGAAAAGACTAGAAACTAAAAAAACTCGATGCCTCTAGGGCTTACACGAATCCTATTTATATAGATATCAAAGGTCTGGGTCTTTAAGCATTGTGCTACTTCTGTGAGAGGATTGAGAGGGTGTTTTTCTTGTGTGTGTAGCTTCAAGTCATCATCTAAACCATCTAATTTTCTTGGTCACCAAGTAGAATGATCTTAGCCCTTGATTTTGTCTAATGTCTCATCAACAAATCAAAATGTGGAGGATTGCCAAGGTGGATTTGGTGGTTTGTGAAGTGGGGTTGAGGGGGAAAGTGATGGGTTTGTTTTGGGGTGCAAGGGTCGAGGTTGAGAACGATAGATGAATAGTAGTGGCAGGAATTTTGATTTGGGTGAACAGGGTAACGGTGTTAGTGGTGTTAAGTCATAAGGACTAACCTTGTTAGTCCTTAAGGACTAACGGTGTAAAACATTAAGGACTTGTGGTGTAAAGGGGTTAATGGTTAAGTGTTTTGGGCTTGATGTTGGGCCGGTTTAGTGTTCATGGACTTTAAGGGTAGTTTGGACTTGTTAAACCTTATATGATTTATAGTAAAAGCTTAATGGGCTGACTCGGCCCATTAAATAGGTACGGGTTGGCCCATTTAAAGTTTCTTCGGTTTTGGCTTCGTCTTTGACTTGTTGACTTTTGAGTTTAACTTTGACTTTTTGACTGGTTGACTTGACTTTACACGCTCTTTTCATTCCCGTGCTCGATTTTGTCCGTTTTGGCTTGATTTTTGTCCTTTAGTGAATATCCGTTACTTGCACAATCATAAATCACAAAACACACAAATACAATGTATTTTTGGTATATATTGGTTATTTTAGGCATGTTTTTATAGGCAAAAGGTATGTGTAATTAAGCACATACCACTTTACCTTGTTTTATTCATAATATCTGTTTTGATGAAGCTCTTGTTGACCTAGGAGCAAGTGTAAGTGTTATGCCATTCTCTACCTACACCAACCTTGGTCTAGGAATTCTATCTCACACTAGGTTAACCATCCAACTTGCTAACCAAACCATAAAACAACCAAGGGGTATTGCCGAAAATGTGCTAGTAAGGATAGGCAAATTTATTTTCCCTATAGACTTTATCATCTTGGACATACCTGAGGATGACGATGTCCCTTTAATCCTCGGACGACATTCTTGTCAACTGCCCATTCCAAGATTGATGTCTTTAAAAGAAAGATTACTTTAAGGGTCAGGGAAGAAAAACTTGTTTTTAAAAGTATTAATCCTGCCTCTAGCATAATCAAAAGGGGTTGTGTGATAAAAAGTCTTGATTCAAAAACAAAGCTTATAGGAGAGGGTGATGAACCATTCGACCCAACTTATGGTAATTACATAGAATTAAAAGTTGGACACACCTCAGGAACCTAAAACGAATTGAGATGTTGATTTTAAGCCAACTTTTGTTAAAACCGACTCTTATAAAATGAAAATTTCTTGTGTAATCGGGTATAAATATGTTATCGCTGACCTCCTCAGTTCCTTGTCCATTAACTTGATATCTAAAAGCTTTTATTATTCAATAATTAAGGACGAGGATGAAGGGAAGAGTCATGCTAGAACTTTAATCGACATATACCTGTTTTCGTTGGAAGATTTTCCATTATTTCAGGTTTTACCATCATTGACGATGATGATAAGACAAAAGACGTTGTGCTCGGCATGAAATTTTGCAAGAAGTATGCATCAAGCCAAATGATTATGAAGAAGTTCGCTCTCGGGGATAAGTGCGAGCAAGTTATGGAGGATAAATGAAAATGAAGAGGAAGAAAAAGGTCAAACTTAAAGACCAGCTGAAACAAAAGTGCTTCCCGGGAGACAACCTGGTCATTTTAATTGTTTGTCACATTTTAATTGTTTGTTGCACGAGTATGTCTTCCCAGATACTCTATACAGTGTATCGAACCCCTCTGGATATGGCGTATAGAGATGTCTGGACGTTATTAATTTTAAAACTAAATAATTAATTTCCAGTATTTAATTATTTTTACATGAACAATACGGCGTATCCTAGGGTTTGGGATATGACATATTGATCCCTGTATAGTTGTGTGTTTAATTGTTTTCTTTTACCATTGTAGCGAGATAGAAATTGCACTTGTCTTCTAATCTTTTTTG
>BQNB010069063.1:0-33628 GCA_026074375.1 Tanacetum coccineum | reverse complement strand
GTAGAATCCTATATTTGCCTAATTAAGTGTAACAAAGATAAAATTTGTATTATCTTATCATAGAGAGCCTAACATGACTCAACTAACATCCTTTAATTCTGGTTCGTATAATCCTAATTAAAACGTGTGGAATTCTAAGGTTAAATGATAAAGCAAACAAGTTGTTGTAGGTTTAAGAGAGAATGAGTCATCTAGAATATAGAAGTATGCTTAAGAGTGACAATGTGTAATGCTCTATAATGAGAGTGTTCAAAGAATGCACCTTTGCCATGTCTTTTATGAAAGAAATCCAATTAAGGTTATTTACCTTAATAGATCTTGTGAATGTTTCTTTGTATAATTATGATGATGATTTACTAAAGGTTAGTTACATGTATGTTGAACCTTTAAGCAAGTGATTCATAAGAGGAAGATGTTTTAAAATCTAATGTAATAGGGCGAATTTACCTAAACCGAAGATGAATCTAAGAAGAAGGATCTATCGATCTGTGGAGGTGCCAAATTTGGGCAAGGATCATTTTCCCACTATTTGGGAGATGGTGTTGAAATTAGGTTATTAGGAGAAGCTTATATAAATTATAAGGGTTCTTGGTTTGAGTTTTCAGAAATGACATCCAAGACTTGCTTATCAAGTTGGAGTACTTATGAGTTTCCCAATGGAAATTCATAAGTCGTCAATCCTACTTAGAGTGTGTTAAGCTTAGCATGTATAATTTGACCATATCTAATAACACAACATTAAAACACTTTAGACTCAATGAAACATCTTCACTGCAAGTGTGAATTGCAATTCGATGACTAATCTTGTTGTCTTGCAATCGACTTCGTGATTTAATGTAATAACCGAGGATGGTTAACATGTAGACACGAAATAATATCTATCGTCATTTGATTGATATTTCCGTGATCTAGATAAATCCTAGTTTCGATTTCATGTTCGTATTCTAATTTTGTATTTAGATTGAATGATGAGATTAATTATATGGTGAATAAGAAATAGTATGCTTATCTGGTAAAGTAAGAGAAAGTTTTCATGAGAAGAGAATTTGAGCACTGAGTTGTGCTTTTGAGTTGTTTGAGCAAAGTTACATATGTTGTGCATTTGCTCATGTTTGGCTTTTCAGAAACAACGACTTTACCAATTGCATTGCAAGGTAAATTACTTGAGTATTTCAGATGAAACATTCAAGTCGTCAATCCTACTTCATTGTGTATTTTATGCATATTTTTGCCAAATATTTGGAACACAACTATTGGACAAGTGTGAGTTATGATCCGATGCATATTCTTATCGTCTTGGAAAGGGATGTCGTTATTTTCATATCAATCGAGTGTGATTGAGTATGTAGGTTTAAGATAATATCTCTTGTTATATTTTGATATAATCTTAAAGCTAGACAAATAAGAATCCGATTTCTTGTCTATACTCGAAAACTTGTCAATTAGATTCGATAATAACATCAATCATAGTTTGAATAATGAGTTGATATATATTCGAAATCTTTCTTGACCCTCACGAACACTCTTTTAAAAGAAGACAAATAAAGATTTTCATAGTGTGTTCCACTAATCCTAAGACTAGTTATAAGTGTGAGGTTGATGAATAATGACAAGTTAATTTCTTACTTCAAGATTGTCATATATTTTGCGTGTGCGAAAAACTATTTGTTGTTATGCATAGTATGCATAGTTTTTGACATTTTATTAGTATATGAATGATTTTTCTAACCATTTTAATACAACACACATCTTTTGTAAAACACTATATGTTTATAAAAAGAATATAATTATGTGTGTGTGTTAGAACAATGCAAGCACAAGCAAAGTTTAAAAATACAATTTCTTTTACTTAATTACCAATGTATTAATACAATCTTTTATTTTGTTTAGCCAACCCAAGGTCAAACACCGCAAGATGATGAAAAGATTTAGACATCTTGTTGGAAGAGAGTTGATGTGTTGGAAATATTTTAGTGACGGGTTTTAATATATGATCTTAGGACATTATTTTTCCACACACTTGACAAACTATTAATCTCTCATTCCTAAGTGGGTTACTACACTCAAAATGATCTACAAGATGTTTATGTAACACTTGTAAATATAGTGATCTATGCCTATATGCAATGCACAAACAATTTTGCAACTTAACGCAAGAAATCTAGCGTAATTTCTATTAGGCATAATCCGAAAACTAGTAACATACAAATAGCATACATGGCACATGTGTTTAGATATATAATTAGCTCAATTACAAATAGTAATGATTACTTATTAATATCTATTAACCAAGTTGAAACAAAAGTAAACACACATAATCATCTAGCATACACATAAGGATATTCGTCGTTGTTTTGTGTATTAGATATAACGATGTATACTTAGCTTGATTTGATTTGAAAATAAAATAGTTCCTCCCCATTTCAAAAATTAATTAAGATCAATATTTTGAAAGGACAAATACACTATTTTTCAAAGATATATCAATTAGAAATGCCCGACTCAAAGGAAAATGTAAAATACAAGTTTTACGTTAAAACGTTGTATGTTTTGCATTTGAATTATGCAGGAACGGATATTCAAAAAGAAAGCCAAAAACGACCAAACCAAGCACGGGATGGAAAAGACAAAGTCAAACCTAAGCCAAAGTCAGCCAAATGAAGAAAATACAACTTAAGGGACTAAAATTGCCAAACCTCAAGTTGTATTACAAGAGTAAAAGACAAGGGTCGAAATTGCAAACCGGGCGAAGTTTGCAACAAAGTTATAAGAAATGAGGGGCCAAAGCTGTCAACCTACCCAAACTCCATCTTTTCCCGCCCAAACAAAACCCAGGTACAACTTAGGGATGTCATCCCATACCTTCTCCCTGCAAACCACTCAACACCATGGATAAATAATTTCAACCACTCCACTATTTTCCCACCCCATATACTTTATAATTGCCATGTTGCAATCCCACACAATTTCTAAGTAATATTCGCTGGCTGGTGATTGACTCAAAAAAAGCTTGGAAAAAGATTATGGGCTGGATTTGGTCTAGCGAATGCTCTCACTACAACAAATCACATTGTGGGTTTTTGTCTCTCAAAGAAACGACAACCAGGAAAGACCAAGAAAGAAGTGAATCTAGTATATAATAGGACCCTTTTGTAAGTCCACAAAAAGGCAATTCTAGCTTATTGAGTTTAATTGTAATTTAAATTAAGTCATTTTAGTAATTTTAAAAGATTATTGCAAACTGTTCCTTCATCTTTGTATGTTTTTTTAAGAATTATAAGCAATGAGTTTTTTTTATGTTGTTATCCAACTGTTGAATTCCAAGTTCTCAGTTTTAACCATGCTTAATTGTGTTTTAAAGCTTTCAAATATCGCTTAAATGATAAGACTGTTTTATAGGCTAAAGTAACATTTAAAAAGGGTAAGAGTTAAGAGAAATAAAAAAAAAGGGTCACCCAAAAATACCGACAGCTTACATTTTTGGATGATAAGCAAACAAAGGAGGTCTATGGACATTACTAGCTTGACTTTGACAACTAGAGCTTGTAGATCAGCTTGTAAAAGCGTAGAGCAACAAGCCACCTGTTTAAAGCAAGGGAGTTGAAATGTCTCGTCTTTCTCGATTATCATTCTTATATGTAAGAACTGCTTTATAGAGCTTATTTGTTTATTTATATTTGCTTATTTATGCTTTATTATGTTAGATTAGTGCATATTCCTGCTTAGATTTTAGTTCTAAAAATGATTGTGCAACTTTCCTCTTAGTACTAGTCAGCATGTGTAGTAATACTGTTAGCTTAATTAGCTGTATTTAAGTGCTTATCACTGATGTTAAATCTGTTTATAAAGTACCATTATTTTGTCATATGAATCTTGTTTTTAACAAATTAGGATCCAAAATCGCTTGAATAAAATGACTTTTGGAAACTTTAAGAGGTTTTTAGAACATAGCGGTACTAACGTTAAGAACTATTATGCGTACTAACTTTTAAGCTAGCGGTACTAACATCCAAGTTAGTACCGGTAGTTTCAACACACCAATTTTTGATCTCACTTTTAGTGATAGTTAGATTAAGGTTTTGGTTTATGATTTTTTTGAGCATAAGCTCATTGAGGGGTGAACTAAATCTGTTTTAGTTTGTTTAAAGTTTTGAGCATATTTCATAGCCTTATTTTAAGGTCAAGAAAAGTGCTTATTTTCCATTAAAATTCCAAAAAAAATAGTAGTGTAGTCATTTGTGCTTATTGTGCTTATTTCATGTCGATATTTCAAATAGTGAAATAGGTGGGCTTAATAAGGACATATTAAAGATCTTATTACAAAAGCCCACTAATTCAATTGGCTTATGAAGATTTTAGCTTATGTTTTATTTTGCTTATTTAAGGAAAATTTTGAGTTTACTACTACTTTTTTGATGCCAAATTGAGTTAAGTTAAGTTGTGTTTGGTTGAAAAAGCTTTTGGAATCAGATTTAACAACATATAAGCTTCCAAAACATCTCTCCTTTTTTTGAATTTGAGCTTATTTTGAGTTGTAGTGTCCCAAATAACCAAAAACCAAAATATAAGCAAGCTTCCTGCAGATCACACAGCTAAATCGCTTTTTTTGGGTAGCTATAAAGTGCTTATTTTTCGCAAGGTGTCCTTATTAAAGAGTTGTCTTAAAAACATGTTTTTGAACAACTTTCGTGTTTTTGCGTTTTGTTAAAAACGACTTTTTAAATCAGCACTTTTTGGGACTTTTGACTAAAATTCGGGATTGGTTCAGGTAGGAAAAAAAGCACTTATTTTGGTCTTTTGTCACAAATAGTCCCTGTCGATAGTCCAGTTTGTAGTCCTTGTTAGTTTTTAGTTTATTATTAGTTATGTTTAGTTTTAATTAGTTTAATTAAGCTTTAACCATTAATAAAATTTTTGGGGCTTTTAATTTTGTTAAATTCTGCACTTTTCTCTCCACTTAGTGTTAATTTTATATAAAAAATTTATGTTTTTAGGGCCCTCGTTTTTTTTTTACGGTGCCCAGTTTTTAGGAGTTTAAAGTTATATAGCTTTTCGTTTTTTAGGGTTTTATTTAATCGTTTTTTTGCATATTTAACTTGTAAAAAAAGGAAAACTTATCATGACCTTGTCCATGGTTCAAACATCAATCCTCACTCCGTCATTCGATTTTTCCATTCAAGCCTCTGTTGGTGAATAACGACCCCAGAGAAATCATACTTTCCTCGGACTACATATTATTTTATTTTGGTGAATCTTTTAAACCATATACCTTGTGCACAGGTAATTATGGTATTGAGTGTTCGCTTATATATTGTAATATATTATATATATTACCATCGAATCAAATTTTTTTGGCGCTCGTATCTTGCCCACTTCCGTGGAGGCGTGAAAATGAATTATCGTTACATTTGACAATTAGTGTTTAATTTGTGAATATTTTCTTCTACATAAAAATAAAAAAGTACAACAAATATTTTTCATTCTGTTTAATAGTATAATTAATCATATAATAAACAAAAGAAAAACCAAAAATATAAAAACATTTTCATAAAAAGAAATAAAAATTCATAAATTGGTAAAAATAAACCAAAATATAAATTCTCAATGAGGTAAACATAATAACTTCGGTGAACTGTTGGTTTCCAAATCGAACAAAGATTAAAAAACTTGTCCATTTGTGTCTCTTACAACGTACGGCTCACCTTGAAAAGTTTAAACACACTATAAAGTAGGGTACAAGGAGGGTTGTTCCCTAAGAAACTAACACCCGAAAGGAGAAATAAGCATCGCGCTATTCCTACACCTACTTCCCTGCCTCTCACTGTGCGTTAAATCTTTGAGAGCTACCGTGAAGTAAGTAACTAACCGTGGTGAAGTTGTCGTACCACCATTGTCACGATAAAATACATTGTGAATAAATCAAAGAAAACCAAACAAAACTTAGGTAAATTTTCTTTTTTAATATTTCTATTTTTGGGTGCTATGCGCACAATGTTTCGTTTCTCACAGAGCCCGAAACGTCTACAACAGCAAAGCTCCAACAAACTTCATGTGAATCACCCAATCTTTGAGAAACCAAATAACACTCCCCCTCCCATAGTTACAATGGACGATAATACTTACTATGTGCGCAAATATTCACGAAAGCACCCACCGATGGTTCCTAGGATTGCGATCTATAGGTTTCCCGTCAAAATTACTAGCTAACCAACTTTGAGATCAAGCATGTCTACTTAAACTTGATTCAAAACACGCAATTATTTGGACACATAAAGAACACTCACATGCTCACAAAAAACAATCCGCTATTTCAACAAGAACACTCTACGATGAATTTTCCCCCGAACGTCCCGAGTCAGTGATTCGGTTAAGCATATGCTTTCCCCAATTTTCCCTCATATGGAGCACTCCCAGATTTGGCTTAAAAAAGAGCCCCCTCAATCGTTCATACATGGGATGATCTTGTTTCGAAATTCATTAAACAAATTCTTCTCCCTCTAAAATAACAAATCTTCGAAATGAAATCAACAAGATTTTCAACAAAAAATTGAATGAAACGTTTTAACGAGGTCATGGAACCGATTCAATGACTTCTTAGGGGAAGCCCGCATCATGGTTTTTATAATTGCATCAACTCGATACATTCTATAATTCCCTAAATTCGAATGAACAAGATTCATTGAACTCCGCGCGGGTGGTAAACTTTCCTGGTATAAAATGCCTTCAAAGAGAATGCCAAAAAAATCATCGAGCAGCAATGTCCAAATATCATCAAACAACTAAGTATAGACGTTGTTTCACAATGTTAGTTACTAGCTCTTCTACCCCACTTCTACCCCAGCAGGTTTTCATCCGAAAATTGCTAAACGCTATATAAGATATGGTTAGAGCATTTGATTCCGATAAGAAAAAACCAAACTCCAGCTCCCCCGGCTCCTGTAAACGCAGTCGAGTCAAAGTTGTGAAACTTGCGGGGGTTGGACATTCTTACCAAAATTGTCCAGCCCACCGATGTGCAACATCCTATCGTGACAATATCCAAGAAATACCGAGTCACAAGCCGCCGCCGTTAACAACAAACCAAGGGAATGCCAGTTAACCGACCTCAGATAGTGCTAACCAATTCAACCTCTCAGTTTTCCTCCTATGCAAACCAAAACCATCAAAATCAACCAAAATCGGGGGATCAATTTTCAACCAACATCGGGGTGAACAATTTTAAACCAAAATCGCAAGTAATACTTTCAAACAAGACAAAGTTTACCAACCCCATATAAAACACAACCTCCACTTTTAAAGCTCCACCTTACCATGCACCATTCCCACCATCACCAGTTGTGTCTAAGCCCGATTATTGATATCTACCGTCAAAGCTAATGACGCGTTATGCAAAATCTGCAAAAACACATGGCACAAAAAATACTGACCTTATCCCAAATTTGTAAATAGTAATACCACTAATCGGGCTCGGGGTTCTCCTTCTCAAGCAACACCATCGCCTAACACCGAAAGGTATGTGAAAGCAATCACTACTCCAAGACGGTGTTTCCTATATTGGACCTCAAATTTTCTTCAACCTCCTAAAAGAGAAGGGAAAATAAACCCGAGTGACAAAGGATACAGGTGCAACCAAGCACCGACAACATCTTAACCTCCCCAGTGGACCAAACAAAGACCAAATTAGGTGAGGCCCGTTGTTGCGTTTTTCCTTCCCCAAGACTAGAACCGTAACCTGTTCCCTTACATCCTTCAAGGGCCAACAAAGACAAATCTCTCGTGAAAAAGACAATCTTCTAGCTTCAAAAATTATTGGAGATTTTTTGAATCACCATTTCGAGCTAAATTTCGCGGACGGCTCTCGTCCTACACATGCCGCAATTGCACCAATGTTTTAGAAAGGCTCCTCCAATGACAAGGATAAGATGATTGCGAGTTGACAAAGACACCGGTAAACGAGAACTGCTCAGGGGCAACGAGTTATCCTAAAAAAGTTTCCGATCACCTTGAAGAGCCCTGGCATATTTCTTATAACCGTTGATTTCCCGGAGATAAATGAATGCTTAGCCTTGTGCCCGATCCATGCAAGCATCAACCTAATGCCTCTCTCCTGTGGAAAGAACTAAGTCTACGTCCCTCCCAGCGTTGACAAAACCCAAAATGAATACTTGAACTTGCCGACCGAACGATTTCTACTCCCACCGGCATCGCCGAGGATGTTTTCGTGAAAGTTGGAACGTTCTTCTTTCCTGCCGATTTTGTGGTCGTTGATTACTATTTTACCCAGATCACTCGTGTTCCCCTAAACTTAGGAAACCCTTCTTTTGAGGACTGGCACGTGCATTGATCGATGTTTCACGGTGAACAAATAACCCTTGGGCACGATGACAATCCGGGACCAACAAAGTTGGTGAACTAAGGTACTTTCTTCCTCAATATCATTGAATCGTTTAACGATCGCGATGTTATTGACATTGGCTTGTTAAGAATATGTTCAAGCAGTACTTGAAATTTCGAAAGTGGCAATCCCACTTCTAGTCGGACCTTATTGATCTAAACTCGCTTTCTCCACTTTGACTCTCGTCCTCGGAGGAAGTGATTATCTAATGGAAGAGATCGATAAATATCTGAAACATGATTGATTCAATACCACCCGGTGTTTGACGGCATCTTCTATGATTCTGAGGGATGATACTGTTTTACCTTGAGGAATTTTTTAAGTTGTATCAATAGTGACCACAAATCCTCCCTCCGTCAACCATTTATGAAATAAAGTAACCTGAAGAAGGTTAAATCTCTCATTTGAAGATTCGCTCCCCCGACCTTGAACTATCAAAAGACTTACCATCCCATCTAGAGGTAAAAACAATGCAATTTTTGTAGTGTGATTGACAAAACCCTGTCATAATCGCTAAAAACTTGAAAGATGAGGATAAACCCAACCGCCCTGATCAAGGTTCTTAAGGTCATCGGACAAACATGACAAGCTTGTAAGATGAACTGATATTAAGGGGATAGATCCACCGTTTTGCACCCTAAGATATATTGATGGGAGGAAAATGCCAAACCCGTAGGTTTCAACATCAGATAAGACTAATCACCCAAAACATTCCAATAGTGTAAATAAGCACGTAAGTTTATCAAACATCTTGATGCCTGGGTTAAGATTACCCCCACTTTCTGACAGTCCCTTAGGTGAGCCCATTTCATTGTCCCTAAAAGGTAGGCTTAAACCTGTGTTAAAAAATGAAGAAAAAGAAGTATTAATAAACCCACTATAGTTTGGATTACGAGTTTGCGAGTTATCATCGAATACCGAAAACATCAATGATTGCCACTCGTAAAGACCATTTCCCTTTACACCATGTAATGGATCATATGCTTGAAAGATTCCCTGAAAAAAAAATTTCGGAAGGGTGTACTATAGCCTTTTTGGACGGATTCATCTTCTCCTGTCTTCACCGCTACTTTTCAAATCCGATTGACGCCCCTTTGATCAAGAAAAGACTACCTTCAACCTGCCCTAATGTTCCAGGACATTTGCCTATCGCGGCAAGCCTTTTGTTTGGGTACTATGTAACGCACCGGGCACGTTTACCAAAGGTGTCTGGTTTGCAATCTTTCCACTGATATGATTGAGAAAATCATGGAAGTCTTCATGGATGATTTCTCATTTTTCAGTGAATTCTTCTTCCTTTTGCCTTTCCCCATTTAGGGACAAAATGCTCCAAAGGGTGTGAAGACACCAATCTTGTGCTAAATTGGGAAAATGCCACTTTATGGTCAAGGAAGGAATAGTCCTTGGCCATAAGATTTCTAAGTCTGGGATCGAGGTTGATAAATCAAAAGTTGATGTCATTGCAAAATTGCCTCATCCCACTACCGTGAAGGGTATTTTGTCAGTTTTTCTCGGACACGGGGCCAGGGATTTCTACCGATGATTTATTCAGGATTTTTTCCAAAAATCGCCGCGGATGCCTATGACCCACCTCCTTGAAAAAAGAAAACTCCGTTTATCTTCTCGAATGAATGCATCGAAGCATTTGAAACTCTTAAGATGAAGTTAACCTAGGCTCCAATTCTAGTTGCTCCGATTGGACTTGCCCTATTGAAATCATGTGTGATGCAAGTGATTTTTGCTGTTAGGGGTGTCCAGGGCAACGATAAGACCAAGCAGTTCTAGCCGATACCACTATACAAGCAAAACTATGAGCCGAAAGGCTCAAAGCACATTACACTACAATACGAAAAAGAATTACTTGTCCGTATTGTATTCATTCGAGAAATTCCCGGCCATATCTAGTCTTGTCCAAAATTCTAGTGTATAACGACAATTTTCGGTCTCCAAATACTTGCCTTGCTAAGCAGGATGCTAAGCCAAGATACTTCCGGTGTGATTTTGCTGCTCCAAGAATATTGATGTCGTTATCCGTAATACAAAAGGAGCAGAAAATCTTCGCCTGCAAGAGACCGCCTTTTTCTAGACAGAAAATTCCCCATCAAGCGAACCACGAAGAAAAAAAGAAAATTACGGAAACAATTCCTCGTTCTAACACTTGGGATGGTTACCTTTCGTGTGATTATAATGCCGCCAATGGTTTGCCCGATTTGCAAACTACACGCGGGAATTTTGTGAATCAAAAGAATGTCGTGTGCTCATCAGAAAAGAAAGTTTTTCAAAGACGTCAAACATTACTTTTGGGACGACCCCTTCTTGTTTAAGATATGTGTGGATCAAGTGATTCGGCGTTGTGTTTCGGGGCAAGAAGCTTTTGACATTCTTAAAGCTTGCCACAGTGGACCCACCGGGGGGACCACAACAAGTGCCAATTACACAGCTAAAAAGATCTTCGATTACAAGTTTCTATTGGCCCCGATTTACAAAGAAGCCCTACAACTGTTGGACACCCGATGTGACATTTGTCAACGTCAAGGCAAAATTTTCGCAACGTTATAGATTCACAGGAAAAACTCTATCCAAGTTTGCGAAATCTTGACATTTTGGGGCATTGATTATATGGGAACCAATCGTTCCCGTCTCAATAGTGAAGTCAAATATATACTCGTGGTTCGAGACGATTATCTTACAAAATGGGTATGAACGCGAAAGCGCTCCCCCCACCCAATGAAAAAAAAAAAAAATGCCCGAGTTTGTTTTTGTAAATTTTCCTTAAACTCTCTTCTTCAGATTTGGTTCCCCTCGTTGCAAATCATAAGTGTAGTATGCAGCTGAACCCATTTTTGCAAGAGCGCAGTTTTACAAAAGACATGCTTAAATACGGAGGTCACGTTCAATTCTCACTCCACCCGTGATCAACCACAAACAAGTGTCAGGTTTGAGGTACCAATCATGGTATTGAAACAAATTTGTGAAAGGACCGTGGGCAAAATCGTTCCTCATGTGTCGGATAAATTAGATGACGCAACCTTTGGGGTCTTCTCCCGCACAGCTTACAAAACACCCCTCGTGTGTACTCATACAAGTTAGTGTACGGTAAAGGCATGTCATCTTCCTATTGAGCTCGAGCACAAAGCTTATTTAGGGCCCATAAGCATACAAACTGATATCACAACCAAACCGCGGGTGATCACAAAAAAGTTCAACTCAATGAACTGTAATGAGCCCCCTCCAACTTCATAGATCATACCAAATGAAAACTCTTGATCTATAAAGATAAACAAAGAGACTCCATGACTCAAGATCAAAAAAACCAACCGCGTTTTCAACGTCGTGAAACGAGTCCGGTCCTCTTAACTCTAGATTAAAGATTTTCTCGGGCAAGCTTAAGACCCGCGGAGTGACCATTCACTGTATACCCCAAGTTATTTTCCATATGTGCACATAGAGCGAGTTATATCCCAAAAGGCTCCGGGCCAAATTTTAAAGTTAAAGGTCACCGTGTGAAGCACTACTTTGGGAGGGACGTACCACAATTGGTAGTCCAAGATCTCCACACATTCCCCATTAACCAATAAATCAATGTGACGTGACAAGCATGCGACCTTATACAACCCTTCGTAGGAGGCAACCCCAGGCTTAATCGTAGATATTGAGTAAAACTGAATAAGTTTTATTCTTGTTGTGTGAGGCTCGTTTTTTCGTGTATTGTGTATTTAATTGTCCAGGGATTGCCCGTATTGTGAAGACTCTCTGCTCATCATTTTTGTCTTTCATCCACAAGAGTTTCACATCCCTCAGCTCCATTTTGGGAATCCAGTATCCAAATCTAATCGACTAACGTTTTATCTTTGGCACACTTAATAAAACGCCTAGATTTACGTAGGTGCCCTTTTCAAACATCAAGACGATGTTTAGTTCTATTATGTGGGGTATCTTCGATTTGATTTGCCTGCAGGGTTGTTCTCATGTAATCCCGTTTTACCACCAAATTTTTTGCAAAAATAACCCAAAAAAAAAAATGACAAAATTAAAATTTTTCAAAAATAAAAAGTAAGTGTTTTTTCACAGTATTGGGACTTTCCTACTGGGTAAATGAGAATTATTTTGACTCGATCAGGGCGTGTAAGCCCTAGCTAGTATCCTCAACTAACGCTTTGTTAGGCTAAGCTTTTCACGAATTAAGTGTTTTTGAATTTAATAAGTGAAGAACAAGAAGTGATAGGGTAAAATATAAGTTTATGTGCTGAGCAAGATTCTCCTAAAACTTATATGAGTAACTTGTTGGCTTTTGTTTCTCCATTAGCTTCTAATCCACCTAATCATACGTGCTCATAATTTCAATTCAACCTAAGTCAAAATCGATGTTTTTAGAACAAGCTTCAAATTTTTTAAACTTGATTCTTAAAGCGAGTTTTTTCTGTTCTTAGTAAATTGAAAGTTAAAATGCCAAAGAAGCATGATGAAATATGAATGCAAAAATGCATGAATATTGAAATTATGCCATGAAGCATACATTTGAGTATGATGGAGAAAGTAAACAGATGTGTCCTTGATTATCCCACTGCGCCCGCTAACCACTAGGTGGGGGTTCAAACTAAGACATCTTTAACTAGCTTCTAGGGATTTGGTGTATTTGATAATCTCACCAGTAAGCTAGGTCTATGGGGGGTTAAAAACTAAGACACCTATCCTTAGCCATATCTAGGAAGAAGAGTGTTGATGTGAATTCCCACTAGACGCTAGCAAACGGGGTGGGTTTTAAAACTAAAGAAACACCGGTCCGTTGGTTTGTGTTATCCTACTAATGACGAGGCCCTAGGTAGGTGTTCAAACTATAGCAACGCCTTCCCTACTTTAAGAACTTATTGATTATGATGATGAAGGATGTTTGCAAAAAAGTTCCGTACAGTTAGAATTTTCGATCTTTAAAATCAAGTTACAAGTCCTAATAAGTGTGTTTACATTGAGTCATGTTTCACTTGAATTACTACTATGGAATAAAGTTGATCAATGGTTTTATTTGATTGAAATGAGTACACACATTTAAATCATATATCCATGTTGGGAGTTTAAAAGTCACAAGTCATAAGTATGAGTGGCTTTAACATTTAGAAGACTTATAACTTGACAATGATCTTGTTAATTGCTTGGGTTTGGATCTAGTGAAAAATCGGGGGACGATGGAATTTATTCCCGTCAGGACATCGTAGATTAATCTATGGACGCTCTCATTCTATGATCCCATGTTTATAAAATAAGATAATTCAACATGGCAGTCAGAATAGAAAAAGGAAAATCTAAAAAATTAGGGATAGTTAGTGTACATATAAAAAATAGTATCCAAATCTAATCGACTAACGTTTTATCTTTTGGCACACTTCATAAACGGCCTTAGATTTACGTAGGTGCCCTTTTTAAAACATCGAGGACGATATTTAGTTCTAGTATAGGGGGATCTTCAATTTAATTTTGCCTGCAGCCGTTGTTATCAAGTAATCCCGTTTTTACCACTAAATTTTAGTATGTGCTTAATTACACATACCATTTTCTATTAAAAACGGACTTAAAAGACTAAAAACGTACCAATGATACATTGTATTTGTATATTTTGCATTTGAATTGTGCAGGAACAGATATTCAAAAAGAAAGCTAAATACGACCAAACCAAGCACGGAATGGAAAAGACAAAGTCAATCCGAAGCCAAAGTCAATCCGAAGCCAAAGTAAGTCAAAGTCAAAAGCCAGCCACATGAAGAAAATACAACTTAAGGGACTAAAACTGCCAAACCTCAAGTTGTATTACAAGAGTTAAAAGACAAGGGTTGAAATTGCAAACCGGGCGAAGTTTGTTATAAGAAATGAGGGGCCAAAGTTTCCAACCTCCCCAAACTCCATCTTTCCCGCCCAAACAAAACCCAGGTACAGAGTAGGGATGTCTTCCCATACCTTCTCCCTGCAAAACACTCAACACCCTAGAAAAATCATTTCAACCACTCCTCTATTCCCCCCCCCCCCCAGCTGTATAAGTGCCATTGTTGGCAATCCCTCACCATTTCCAACTTTTCGATGGCTGTGATTTGACCAAAGAAGCACAAAAGAAATTAAAAGGCTGAGATATTGTTTTAGAATCACCTCACACAACAAACACACTTGGTTTATACTCTACAAAGAACCAGAAGAAAGCAGAGAAGAGAGTCCAAGAAACAAAGACCTATAATTTCGTTTATATCTAAATAGGGCCATTGTAACCCAAGTTAGAGAGTTAGTTTTTAGTTTTTAATATCTTAGAAAATCTTAGCTTAATTTTCAGTCATTTCAGCTATTTGTACTTTTTTCTTTCAGCTTTGTAACTAAATTTCCAAGTTTAATAAAGTGTTGAGATTTTATGTTAAATCCAATTTTAAATTCCCAAGTTCTCACTTGCTAACTAGTGCCTAATTGCATTTGAAAAGCTTTCAAAGGAGCTTGTTTATAAGCTGTTTTTGTTTATTAAAAGGAAAAAAAAGATAAGTAGTTAAGAGAAATAACAAGAATCATTCCCCCTCTAAATACACCACAACTTAGTTTATGGAATGATAAGCCCAGTTCGGATGGGCTTATGGACACTACTAGCTTGTTTTATACAAGCTAAAGCTTGTAGATTCTTTGTTTGACCCTGTTTTGAGCAAGGGTGTTGTAAGTTTCTCTTTTTCTTACTTTTCTTATTTGCTATAGAACTGCTTATAGTGCTTGTTTGTTACTTATGTTTACTTATTTGTGCTTTATCAGAATGTTTAGTGCTATCTACTATGATTAGTTTAAAAATGATGATGCAACTTAATTAGTTAGTAACTGTTAATCATTTAATAAAAACTGTTAGTTTGAGTTAATACTGTTAGATTAATTTAGCTATTAAGTGCTTATCACTGATTGAAATCTGTTCATAATACCTTATTTTTTGTCATTTAGATATTTTATTTTAACAATTAGAATCCAATCACTTGAAAAAAATGACTTTTGATAAACTTTAAGAGGTTTTTAGAACTAGCGGACTAACTTAGAACAAGCGGTACTCACTTTATAAAGCTAGCGGTAACTAACTTTTAGTTAGTACCGTAGTTCACCAATTTTTATCCTCACTTTTAGGATATTAGATTAGGTGTTAGGTATGATTTTTTTGACATAAGCACATTGAGGGTGAACAAAATCTATTGAGGTTTGTTTAAAGTTTTATAGCCTTAATTATCAGTAGCTTTATTTTAGGTCTAAAATGCTGTATTTCATTAAAATCCCAAAAAATAGTAAGTGATGTCCTTTGTGCTCATTGTGCTTATTTCAGTGGCTTATTTAAAAAAGAGAATAGGTGGGAATAATAAGGACTCTTAGTGAGCTTATTTCCAAAGCCCACTTTTCCATTTTGGCATATTGGTGATTTTAGCTTATTTGAATTGGCTTATTTAAAGAAAAAGTAGAGTTTACTACTTTTTGATTGCAAAATGAGTTAAGTTTAATTGGTTTGGTTGAGAAAAGCTTTATGGAATCAAAATTAAGCAACATATAAACTTCCAAAACATCTCTCCATTTTTGCATTTGAGCTTATTTTGAGTTTGTAGTGTCCAAAATACCAAAAACCAAAAGTTTAAGCAACTTTCTGCAATCAGCAGCTTATTTGGTTTTTTTGGAGCTTATAAAATGCTTATTTTCGCAAGGTGTCTTTATTAAAGTTGCTTAAAAACATGTTGTGAACACTTTTCGTGTTTTGGCGTTTTGGCTAAAACGACTTTTATAAAATCAACCCCCCTCCCCCCCCCAAAAACCACTTTTTGAGGACTTGGACTAAAATCGGGATTGGGGTTCAGGGTAGGAAAAAAAGAATTTATTTTGGTCTTTTGTAACAAATAGTCCCTGTCGTTAGTCCATTGTTAGTCCTTGTTAGTCTTAGTTTAATTATTAGTTAGGTTTAGTTTTAATTAGTTGATTAGCTTTACACCATTAGATAAAATTTAGGCTTTAATTTGTTAAATTTCTTGCACTTTTTTCTCCACGTAGTTAATTTTTATAAAAAATTTAGGTTTTTAGCCCTCGTTTTTCATGCCCGTTTTAGGTTTTAAGTTATATAGCTTTCGTTTTTAGGTTTTATTTAATCGTTTTTGTATATTTGATTGGTAGAAATAGAAAACTCATCATATCCTTGTCATATTCAAACATCAATCATCACTCCGTCATTCGATTTTCCATTCAAGCCTCGTTGGGACAAAACGACCCGGGAATCATACTTCCGGCTACATATATATTTAATTGGTGAACTTTTAAGCCCCCATTTTCCTTGTGCAAAGTAATTGGTTGAGTGTTTGCTTATATATTATATATATATATAAATGTATTAAAAATATATAAATATTATATATATAATATATAATATAATATAAAAAACTATATATATATATATATATATATATATTATCATCGAGTCAATTCTTCTTCTCCAAGAATTCGATATTATTATTCGTGATAAAAAAAGGAGCAGAGAATTTCGCGGCCGACCACTTATCAAGACTAGAAAATCCCCATCAAAGTGATCTCGAGAAAAATGAAATTACGAAAACATTTCCTCTCAAGACACTTGGGATGGTTACATTTCGTGGTAATTCGAGTACCCCATGGTTTGCCGACATTGCAAATTACCATGCGGGGAATTTTATTGTGAAGGGGATGTCGTCCCAACAAAAGAATAAATTCTTTAAAGACGTTAAGCATTATTTTTGAGATGACCCCTATTTGTTTAAGATTTGTGCGGATCAAGTGA
This sequence comes from Tanacetum coccineum, assembly GCA_026074375.1. NCBI lineage: Eukaryota > Viridiplantae > Streptophyta > Magnoliopsida > Asterales > Asteraceae > Tanacetum > Tanacetum coccineum. The sequence continues at coordinate 16,445 of BQNB010069063.1, read as the reverse complement.
TCTGGCGGTGTGTTTATGGCCAAGAAGCTGTTGATATCCTCACAGCTTGCCATAATGGTCCCACCGGAGGACATCATGGTGCCAACTACACCGCCAAGAAAGTTTTTTACTCAGGATTCTTTTGGCCTACCATTTACCGTGATGCCCATGACTTGGTCACACGCTGTGACGCTTGTCAACGTTAGGGAAAAATCTCGCAACATGATGAAATGCCTCAAAATGCTATTCAAGTTTGCGAGATCTTTGACGTGTGGGGTATCGATTTCATAGGCCTGTTCCATTCTTCACGAGGGAACAAATATATACTCGTGGCCGTCGATTACTTGTCGAAATGGGTTGAATCAAAAGCGCTCTCCACCAATGACGGCCGAGTTGTTTGCAAATTTTTAAAATCTCCCTTAGCCCGATTTGGGACCCCTCGTGCTATCATTAGTGATCGCGGTACCCAGTTTTGCAATGTCCAGTTCACAAAAGTCATGCTTAAATACGGAGTTACTCACCATCTCTCCACCGCGTATCACCCACAAACAAATGGGCAAGTTGAGGTTTCAAATCATGGTTTAAAACGTATTCTGGAAAGAACTGTAGGCGAACACCATGCTTCGTGGTTCGATAAGTTGGATGACGCCTTGTGGGCCTTCCGTACTGCCTTTAAGACACCCATAAGGTGTACTTCATATAAATTGGTGTACGGAAAGGCATGTCATCTTCCTATCAAACTCGAGCATAAGGCTTATTGGGCCTTAAAGCATTGCAATTATGACCTTAAGACCGCGGGTGATCACCGAAAGGTTCAAATAAATGAATTAAATGAACTCCGGGATCAAGCTTACGATAACTCTTTAATCTACAAAGAGGAAACGAAGAAGATTCACGACTCAAAGATCAAGAACCGTATTTTCAATGTTGGTGATCGAGTCCTCCTCTTCAATTCTCGATTAAAGATTTTCTCGAGCAAGCTTAAGACCCGCTGGACTGGACCATTCACCGTTACCCAAGTATTCCCTTATGGCACCATCGAGTTATCTCAAACTGACAGGCCAAACTTCAAGGTGAATGGTCATAGACTTAAGCATTACTTTGGAGGGGACATACCACCGATGGTTGTCCCGAATCTCCAAACTTTCCCCATGGACCACTAAATTCGGGGATCGAGTCAGGCTCGTTACTCGGTTATCAAAAACAAGCGCTTCGTGGGAGGCAACCCATGCATATCCTTAGTAGTAGTATATTAGTATAATATTTAATGAATAAGTGTGATGTGAGGAGGCTCGCCTCTTCCTTTCTCGTGTTTCGTGTTTTGTGGTTTATGTCCAGAATTGCCCCTGATTTTGAAGACTCTCGTGTTTATGGTTTTGTCCATCGTCCACTCGATCTTCAATCCTTAGCATGCTTATATTTGGGAATCCGATATCCTAGATCTTATTGATTTAACATTTATCTATTAGCATAATTAATAAACGGCTTTAGATTTGCGTAGAGACCCCTTAATATTTGGATTATGCCTTGAAATTAGTATGTGGGTGACAGTCTCACATTGAGGACAATGTGTAGTTCTAGTATTGGGGGGGGATCTTTTGATTTGATCTTACTTGCATTTTCCTTGTCTTCACGTAACCCTATTTTTCCACCAAAAATAGCAAAAATATGCCAAAATTAAAAATTTTCAAAAATAAAATAAGTGTTTTGACACATAGTTTTGTCTTTTTAAGAATAAATTTTGACTTGATCGAGCATGTTACGCTCTAGCTTGCCCCTTAACTTATATAAATTTCAAGCTTTTTCTAGTCCATTTATACAAGAAGCTTTAAAAAAAACGCGAATCTCTCTTTAAAGAGCCAAGAGTTTTTGCAAGTTTCACATTTAGACTCTTAAATAAGAAAGCAATGTTTTAATATAGACTAAGCATTCGCGGGATATTTTTATTAAATATTTATAAATTTGCCGAAAACGAAAAAATGATAAGTAAGTTAAATAATAATATGAAGCTAACATCGAGTATTTGGTTCTCTTTAAGGCTCATATAGGTTAAGTTGTGGCTTTTTGCTCCCAACGAGCTAATACAAATTATATACATTGTTGAATAAATAAATTTACTTAAAAGGTTTTTGGCGAATCTTAGGTTTAAATCACTTCGAAGCAGATTCCTTCTGGTGACAGTAATGTACACAATCGAGTATTGTCAGTGATGTTGAAATATGCTAAAACCCGTAATACTAACGCTGCTAGCCCGTTGTCTAGGTAGTTACAAGACCACGAGCACTGAAAATTTGGCTAATAATACTAAGTTAAAGAAATAAATCGAAGCCGAATAAGACCACTACCATCATGCCGCTCACAACCAATTATTGGTAGTCGTTTAAAGGGTTGTATGATATGAGATAGATAAATAAAACTGTGGGCTGATTAAAGTTTACTGCATCTTGCCGGCTCACAACCGATGTTACAGTCTTCTAAATAAGGCACATAGTATTAATCCAAGACTGATAAAAGTTTGTTGCATCTTGCCGGCTCACAACCGATGTTGCAGCCTTCTAAAAGGTCGAGGATCACCGAGGTCGAAATAAGACTCATGGACCATGGTCGGCTCACATACCGATGTGGCAGTTGTTTAAAGGACTGAGGATTAATAATGTTGCAATAATGATAATAATAAAGCCAAATTTTGACTCCAGGGTTATCTAAAAAGGATAACCCTTAAATCATGCGACATTAGAACCTTAATGTGGACCTTATTCTCACCATATCGTCTCTTTAGGAAAGGATTTCAAACTAATTGTGGTCTAAACCGGGTTTACTTTATATGAATAAGACATTAATTTATTTGCCACCAATAATAAGAATAAAATCTTTAGAGGACTTAGGAATAAGGGAGCAGAAAGTAGCTATGCATCCACAATTAACATTTATGAGTAGTGTTTGCATTTTAACTTGTATTTAATAATGATTTCATTTTTAAGCTTGGTTTGGGGCGAGTGAAAAATCAAGGACGATGAATTTATCCTTTTAGTGTTTCTTGTTCTGTATAGTTATGTATGATAATAATAAATGTATAAAAATGGTAAAACGACGAGCTTTTCAAAACTAGTAATTTCTTAATTCCCTTTGATGAACACTTAAAACCTAACCACTAAACCCTATACAAAAACCCTAAACCCCTAACCAATAAACCATATGCCAATAACCTTAAACCCCTCCCCCCATAACCACTAATCTCTATACCAATGGTATGTGTGTAAATTCACATACCTTTTGCCCAATAAAACGAGCTAAAAAGACTAATAATGACCAAAATTACATTAAAATGCATTGTATATTTGTATTTTGTGATTTATGTCTTGCAGGTACGGATATTCATTAAAAAGAACAAAAACAAAGCAAAACGGACAAAACTGAGCACGAGAATGGAAAGAGTACGAGAAATCGAGACCGAAGGCGTACCCGTCTTTCACAGACCAACCCAGAGCCCACGTAATGGGTCGGGTCAACCCAAATCCTAATCTAAATAAGCCTTAAAGCCTTAACCATATTTAAAAGCCCAAAAATAAACCATAAACCCAATCTAAACCAACTAGGCCCATTCCCTTTTTTAACTTGTTCCCTTTTTAGTCCTAGTCAACGAATTAAACGGGTCAACACAGTTAAAATAAAACATTGTATATCCCCTTCATTGTTTTTCCCTCTATTTTTACCTTTCACCACGCATGGTAAAATCAACCAATCACACGCCTCTTCCGTGCTTCTAGAAACAATTGCTAACACTTTTGACAACCTACTTATCCACCTTGGCAATCCCAACGCATTTGATTGGTTAAGGGGCGTGTACACAATCCAACGGTCAAGATGAAGGAATAATTGAGGCAGTTTGATTAAAGGGCTTGGATTAGGGATGGAGGAGCGTCCTAGAAGGCTAGAAGCTCCTCTACTCCCCTATATAAAGAGCCTTTCACACACAGAAAATGATCATCTAGTGTAGGAATTAGCTTAAGTTAGTAATTTAGCTTATTGTTTTAAATTGATGTATTTTCTTTTCCTTAAGCTTGTAACTCACTTTTGATATCAATAAAAGTCTGTTTACATTTAATTCATGTTTTAATTCAAGTTTTTCTTTAATACAATTATGGTTTGAATAAGCTCATTTATACTCTAATAAGTTTAATAAGCTCTCTCGGTTACTTCTTAAGCTAGCTTATACTCAGTTAAGCTTTCAAAGCTTAACTGAGTTTGGATTTTCACAATAATCTTTCTCCTAAATTACCTCAACATTTTAGAAGATGATCCAGATTGGGATGGGCTCATATGACAATACTAGCTTGTTCTAAACAAGCTAGAGCTTTGTATAATAGCTCTAAGAGCAGTTATAAACCTTATTTAAGCAAAGGCACTTGTGAGTTCTCATTTTTTGTTTTTTTAAAAGCCTATTTACATTCAGCTTATTTACTGCTTATCTACTGCTTATAAATTGCTTATTGATGCTTAGTTTTGCTTATTCAGTTCTATCTTAACTTAATATGTTCAGTTGTTAGGTTAAAGTAGTATAAGTTTGCATTTTCTTATAATCTTTCCTTATTATTAGATATTTTAGCTTATAAGTTTAGCTTATCAATAAGTCTTTATCTGTCCTTAGTTTATGCTTAATCACACTTCATTAGCTTAATAATCAATATGTTTTTATAAATTTAAGCTTAATTCAACTTTTTAAGTTTAAAAATACAAATCCAAAAGTTAAAGAGGTGTTTGGTATTAGCAGTACTAACATTAGTTAGTACTGCTTAGTCTATTTTTGTCACTTGGAAAGGTTTTGACAAGCTTAATCTGAATCTTAGAGTTAGTTTAAATTGATTTTCAAAAGTTAAATCTCAAATTTTAGGTTAAAAGTAGCCATGGTTTGAATCTTTGAGAATTTGGTCTTTTAATCTAGCTTATTTGATTTGATTATGAGTTAGTGTTGTTTGATGTCAGTTTTATCTTTGATTTGAGTCTAATAATACATTAGAACTAGTTAGATAAGTGTGCAATTATTTGGTAAGTTTTAGTCATAATCTGTCATAGGTTTTTCAAAGTTTAAAAGTCCAATTTTCATTAGCTAAATTAGATAAGTTTAAGTTTGAATTAGGGTCTGATTTTGAGTGAAAAAGCTCTTTGTATATTGAGCTTAAGCTTTTTGAACTTATTTTCACTTTTAAACTTCATTAGCTAGTTTAAATTTAGGTCTGCATTTGCTTATTTTGCCTTTTAAAAAAAAATCCAAAAAGCCAAAAATAAGTTTTAGTATGTCAAGTTTTAAAATCTTCTTTCTCTAGCTTATTTCTTAGCCAGTTTTCTTAAAACTTGATTTTATGTGTTGTTTGGAAGCAAAACTTCATCTGATTTTAGTTTACATCTTATTTCAATTGCTTATTAAGTCTTAAAATTTAACTCAAAGTGAGCCTTTTTCATTTGAAAACTGCCAGTTTGAGTCTAATAAGTTTTCAGCTTCTAAGAGCTTTTAAGCTCATTTTGTTAGCTAAATTCTTGTGACATTTGCTTATTAGAACTTAGTAGACATTAGTTTTCAGCTTATTTGATTTTAAGTTGCTTATTTAGTCTAAAAATTTGCAAAAAAGTTTAGTTTGAAAAGTCTTAAGTTAGTTAGCTAATCTGTCTCCTTAAAACTAGTTTAATCTAGCTTATTTCAAAGTTTTAGAAAGTGTCTTTTATAAAGTTTGCTTATTCTAGCTATTCTTTAAAAGTTTTAAAAAGAAAAACAAAAAAAATGTTTTGTTAAAAAGGGTGGGCACATGGTTCTAACCTGTGACCTCCCCCTTAGCACACATACACCTCAACACCACACACACTTAACCAACTCGCCCTTGGGTCTTTTCCCTTATGCATTCATTTCATTAATTTTTTATAGTCTTTTTCTAGTTTAGCTTATACGTGCTTAATTGCTTATTTTCTGCTTATCCTTTAAGCCGGTTTTCTAGTTTACATTTTTAATAGATTCTACACAGTCTTAAGTACTTTTCATAATTTTTCTAGAATTTTTAGAAATAGTTTAGTATTTTTAATTAATTTTCTAGATTAAATTCGTTTTTAATTAATAATAAATAAAATAAAAACCCAAAAAATATAATTCTTTGTCTGAAAATTATTTTTTGTCATTTAAGATCAAAAAAGTTTAAATTTGCATTTTTAGGGTTTTAATTTGTCGTAGTTCGTTAACTTGTCGCGTTTTTATAATTCCCGTTTACATTTACGTGTTTAATTTCTTGAATTCTTTAATTGTCGTAATTGTTTACTTGCTTTTACATGTTTTTATGCGTTTTCATTAGTAGAATTAGAAACCAAATCAAAATCTTTAAAACCATTCAAATCATGCGATCACGAACTTAACCTCGATTTTCAATTCGCACCTCGTCGGGATACGACTCGGGAAGGTTTTGAATTTTACTTTGGATAAAAGTAATGTTCTAGAATCCTCACAGAATACTTATCTTATACTATTATTGCTATTGGGTATTTAGAATATATATTTAAGTATATATAGGCTAAGTAACTAGTAATCAATTTTTGGCGCCGCTACCGGGGAGGTGTGTGCGATTATCGTGTTTACGTTTGAAGATTAGTGTTTGAAGATCCTTCCTCGTGAAGTTATCGCTTTCATTTGTGAATATTTTCTTCGAATTATAAAAATATAAAAAATACAAAAATATTTTATTTTTCTAGATTTATTTTTGTAGATTTATTAGAAAAATCAAAAATACTTTTCCTAAAGTATTTAAAAAACCAAAAAAATAATAATTTGAAATACAACAAAAATAACCGTTGTGTCACTTGTGAATTCGGCTCACCTTTAGATTACAAACTTTAAGAGAGGTTTAAGGAGGGTTGATCCTACGAACTTAGACCCGAAAGGAGAAGGTTTTTAAAACGCTTCGCACTTACCCACTCCTCCGCTTCTTTGTGCGTTTTCTAAAGAGCTACCTTACACTTGTTCGATTATCGGTTACAAAAATAATTTTTCTTTCTCTTATTTTGTTTTTAGTGTATGCAAACTCGCTCTTCTTCAAAATTCGTTGGTGAACCTTCTACGAATCCTACTTCTACGAATCCGAAACGTCGTAATCGTAGACATTCAAAACAAAGAGTCGAACCGTTCGCTCTTGAAGAGGTTCCTATAGTTACGATGGCCGATCAACGTACTATGGCGGAATTACTCCGTGCACCCACCGAGGGTTATGTGGAGGCAATCGTAGTACCACCCATTCTCGCTGAGCATTTCGAGCTCAAGCATAGTCTAATCAATATTATAAATTCAAAACAATTCTTCGGTTTTGAGAAAGAAGATCCTCATGCTCATATTTGATATTTTAACAAGATTACTTCTACGTTGAAGTATAAAATGTGCCCGAGACATCGATTAAGCTTATGCTTTTTCCATTTTCTATTGATGGTCCAGCTCGGATTTGGCTAGACAAAGAACCTTCTCGTTCTATTCACACTTGGGATGATCTTGTGTCCAAGTTTATTAACCATTTCTTTCCTCCCTAAAAAACAACAAATCTCTAGAATGAAATTTTAAATTTTAATCAAAAGTTTGTAGAAACGTTTAGTGAGGCATGTGACCGTTTCAAGGATCTCCTTCGAGCATGCCCACATCTCGGTTTTACCGAATTGCATCAACTCGATACCTTCTACAATGGTTTAAACCCATCCGATCAAGATTCGTTGAATTCTGCCGCCGGTGGCAATCTTTTGAAAAGAAGTGCACAAGATGTGTTAAAAATTATTAAAAACAAATCAAAAGTTCGTACTTCAAGAAAAAACCAATTGTTTCTCAAGTAAAAGCAAGTAATGTTGATTCTTCAGAGATAGCTAGTGCCGTAGCCAGTGCCATGACCGCAATGTTTAAACAACACCAAGTAACCCCAGCTCCAGCTTCCGTAAAAGCTGTTGAGGAATCTTGTGTTACTTGTGACGGTGCTCATTCTTACCGACAGTGTCCTTCCACCGATGGCAAAACTTTTTCGGGCTATCAAGACAATATTCAAGGATATGTTTAAGCAGCCGTAGTGAACTATAATCAAGGAAATACCAGATACCGTCCTCAAAATGTAGCTAACCAAATTCGACCACCGGGTTTTGCTCAACCTAATGTGCAAAATAATCAAACCCGGTACAATCAAGGTTACAATCAAAACAGAGGAATTAATCAAGCCCTAAATTATCAAGCTCCGATTCATCAAACACAAGTTGTGACGACTAGTGATTTCTCAAACTACATAAAGGCGAATGATGCGGTAATGAAAAACATGCAAACCCAAATGACCTCTTTAGCAAATTCTAACATCGAGTTTAAGAACATGTTTGGTCAATTCATGAAAATGAATACCGCTTCTACTTCGGGTTCGGGTTTACTTCCTAGCAACACCGTTGCTAACCCGAGAGGTGATTTGAAAGCAATCACCACTCGAAGTGGCATTTCTTATGAATGACCCCCCAATTCTACCCCCGTCTTCTTCTCTTCCCAAGGTGATGGAACGGGAACCCGAGGTGACAAAGGATACGGTGCAACCGAGTACCAAAAACATCCAACCTCCGGTAGTCCAAATTCAAGCTCCAATTGATGAGCCCGTTGTTGCTCCTAAGCCTAAACCGTCTATACCTTATCCTTCACGAGCCAACAAACAAAAGCTCTATGAAAAAGATGATATTCTAGCTTTAAAATTTATTGAAATCTTTAGGGAATTACATTTCGAGCTTAGTTTCGCGGATGCTCTTCTTCATATGCCAAAATTTGCTTCAATGTTTAAAAATCTCCTTAATAACAAAGAAAAAATGTTTGACTTAGTCAAAACACCGGTGAATGAAAATTGTTTGGCGGTTATCCTAAAAAAGTTGCCCGAAAAACTTAGAGACCCCGACAAGTTTCTTATACCATGTGATTTTCAGGGAATGGTTGAATGCTTAGCCTTGGCCGATCTAGGTGCAAGAATAAACCTTATGCCTTATTCCGTATGAAAGAAGCTTTCTCTCCCTGAACTTACCTCCACTTAGATGACTCTCAAGCTTGCGGACCGATCAATTACTCGTCCGATTGGTGTCGCCGAAGATGTTTTCGTTAAAGTGGGGAAATTCCATTTTCTGGCCGATTTCGTGGTTGTTGATTACGATGCCGATCCTCGGGTTCCTCTCATTCTCGGGAGACCTTTTCTAAGGACGGCTCAAGCGTTAATTGATGTTTACGGTGAAGAAATAACTCTTTGATTTAATGATGAAGCCATAACTTTTAAAGTTGGTCAAACTTCGAGATACTCCTACAATAATTCTGAATCGGTTAATCGAATCGATGTCATTGACGTTTCATGTGAGGAGTATGCTCAAGAAGTTCTAGGTTTTTCGGATATTTCTAAGAGTGGCAATCCCACTCCGTCTTTAGATCCTATCCTTTCTACTTTTTCCCCTCTCTCACTCCTTTTGAAGGAGGTGACTTTATTTTGGAAGAAATCAAAGCTTGTCTTACAAATGATTCAATTCTACCGGGAATTAATGATGCCGACTTTGATCCAGAGAGAGATATTCATCTACTTGAAGAATTATTAAATAACGATCCATCATCTCCTCTCTTATCGAAAGAACTTCATTTTGAGGAAATTAAAACGATTAAATCTTCGATTGATGATCCTCCGGAGCTCGCGCTTAAGGATTTACCGTCTCATATTGTATACGCGTTTTTAGAAGGAACCGATAAATTACCGTTATAATTTCTAAAGAGTTAAAAGATGAAGAAAAGGTCGCCCTTCTAAAGGTTCTTAAGTCACACAAACGGGCCATCGCATGGAAAATCTCCGACATTAAGGGTATCGACCCTAGTTTTTGTACTCATAAGATCTTAATGGAAGACGACTTCAAACCGGCGGTTCAACATCAAAGAAGGGTAAATCCAAAAATTCATAAGGTTATCAAAAAGGAAGTTATCAAACTCCTTGATGCCGGATTGATTTACCCTATCTCCGATAGTCCGTGGGTGAGCCCCGTTCATTGTGTGCCTAAGAAGGGTGGTATGACCGTTGTTGAAAATGAAGATAATGAGTTGATTCCTACGAGACTAGTTACCGGATGGCGTGTTTGTATAGATTACCGTAAGCTTAATGATGCGACTCGTAAAGATCATTTCCCGTTGCCTTTTATGGACCAAATGCTCGAACGACTCGCGGGAAATGAATACTATTGTTTTCTAGATGGTTTTTCTGGATATTTTCAAATACCTATTGACCCGAAAGACCAAGATAAGACCACCTTCACTTGCCCTTATGGGACGTTTGCCTACCGACGTATGCCTTTTGGTTTATGTAATGCTCCGGGCACGTTCCAAAGGTGCATGATGGCCATTTTCCACGACATGATCGAGGAAACAATGGAGGTCTTTATGGACGATTTCTCGGTCTTCGGGGATTCTTTCTCGTCATGCCTCTCCCATTTAGACAAAATGCTAAAACGGTGCGAAGACACTAATTTAGTTCTAAATTGGGAGAAATGCCATTTTATGGTAAAAGAAGGCATTGTTAAGTCACCCTCACCACTGTTCATCATCTCTCCATAACACACTTATCCTAAATCGTAAACAACTAACCTAAACCAATCCCATTAAAAACCCTTAAACCCCTTTAACCCACCCTCACCCCAGACAAAACAAGATAAAAAAAATATCATTCTCGCCAAAACCCAAAGACACACCTATGTGCCTTGTTTCCCCATCACTCTCATAAACACTTCCCTAAAACCCCATAACCCTACACCTCACAAACAGCCAAGGATGCCACCTTGGCAATCTGCGAGTTTTTCAAATGGATGAATAGAGAAAAAGACAAGATTTAAGTGCCTGGTTGGGTTGGATTAGACTACAAGGGGAATAAACACTCAATGAAGGCTGAGATTGATTTTATTAACTCTCCTCCACACAAACACAACCGTGCTTGTTAGTCAGGAAGCCTATTTATAAAGGCTTATTTTAGTTGAAAGATATCTAGTGTTAATAGTAATTTAAGATAGTGTAAGTAGTGTTTTAAAATTTCATTTTAGAGCTTATTTACTTTTCAAGAACCTTGTAACGTTTTTTAGTTCAATGAAATTTAATGTTTTATGCTAAATTCTGTTTTTAAGTTAGTGAAATTTGTGTTTTAAAATTGTTTGTTAAGCTCATATAAGCTCGTTGAGTATCGTTTGATTCTAACTGATTCAACTTAATGCTAATATAGCTTTTAAATAGCTTATATTGTTTAATTCATTTTGAACTTAAAAGATCTGTCGAAAGTTATGCTTAAAGGAGATAAGCCTAGACAAGGAAGAGCTTATGGGGTAGTATAGTCAGTAGCTATTGTGCTAACTAACTGTGTAGTTAGAGCTTTAGAAAAGCTGGAATGATCGATTATTATGTCCCCTGTTTTATGAGCAAGGGAATCAAGGTACTTTTTCATGTCATCTTTTTAAGCTTAAATTACAGTTTGTACTTATACCTCTGCTTTTGCTTGAGTTTATATGCGCCTATTTCTTCAAAATTTTAGCTTATTGTGCTTATGTAGTCTAGTCATTTAGCTTATTGAATCTGGTTTATAAGTTTAATTATTGGTCTAATTTTGAATTTTCATTAAAACTGTTCAAATAGTCAAATTAGCTTCAATGTTTCTAGCCTTAAATAATAATGCTGAATTTTTCATATTTCTTTGCTTATTTGTTATCATTGATCTCAAACCTTAATCTGTTTTAACTTTTTAAAGCTTATCCTAATCTGTTTTAGAGCTTATAAATGGTCTTTAAACCAGTAATATTAGAGGGGTTGTTGTGTGTTTAACTCCATGTTATGTGGTGATCAAGTGTGTCAATACTGGCTTTGTAGTTTGTTTGAAGACAATCATAGATAATTTTAAAATAATGAGAGAGTAAAGAGTAGATAATTTTTAACAAAAAGTTTGTTTCAAATAAGGTAAAATGCCAGATTTACAAAAAGTATTGTTATGTATTCTAAGATTTCGAAATCTTAGGTTTATTTTTCATGAGCTTTGAATCAATAGCATTTAGCTAATGATACCTCTTATATCTTTGATCCTAAGGTTTTTGAAGTTTGTTTGTTGTGTTTTCATGCTATTTATTGTCTGCTTAGGTCGCAATAGAATCAATCTTGTTGTACCTGCACTTAGTAGCGTTTCTGATGCGTAAGCCGCCAAACTGTCAGTATGTGTTTTTTAGCAATCCAGTTTTAAAAACTCAAAACCCCTATTTTTCTACCTAAATATTAGATCTAGTTTAATGTTTGTTGTAGCTTCTTCAAATGTTTTCACAAGTAGCTTATAGTATAAGCTCCCATCTGTATTCAGCTTTATTTCACTTTGAGCTTATTGCCCAGCTTATTTTATGGAGCTGCAAAAGCCTCTTGGCATGTTACTATTGCAATTCCAAACTCTTACTATGATTTCTAGCTTAATCTGTTTTAGGATTTTGTTATTTTTTGTTTTTCTTATGCTTAGTAGTTTAGTATTAGGTTATCCTAGCTTATTTGATTTTGATTTTAGCTTATTTGTGCAACTCAGTTACATGTAGTCCTTTAAATATGTCTTATTAAGTCTTTGGTCTTATTGCTTTCTAAGAATTTTCAGCTTATTTTGTTTGGTAAATTTTTGTCCCTAAATGCTTATTAGGTCTAGGTAGTCATATGTTTTTAACTTATTGAATTATCCACTTGCTCATTTAGTTAGAAAAGTTCAAATAGTTTAAGCCTTTTGCCATAGAGCCTAATAAGCAAATCTGTTAACTTTTTTGATCTTATTCCTGGCTTATTTCAAGTTTTGTAAAAAGTTGTTTTTTTAAGTTAGTTGTTTTTGCTTATTTTATAAGTGTTAAAAAGAAAAATAAAAAAAATGTTTTCAAAAAAGGAGAGGCTACAGGAGTCGAACCTGTGACCTCCCCCTTTACAAGCCAAGTAATTTAACACACTCTCTATACCATTAGCACCAGTAGGGCCATCTGTCATCCTCTTGCACAACTTAATCTATATAGTCATTTTCCAAGTTTTACTTATCCAGCTTATTTTACTTTTTAACTGCTTATTCCGTTTAGCAATTTTTCAGTTTTTATTTTTCCTAGATTCTAATTAGCCTAAAGTACTTTCTGTAATTTTTCCAGATTTTTAGAAATTAGTTTACTATTTTTAAACATTTTATTTCATTAAAATTGTTTTTAATTCATAAAAAATAAAATAAAAGTCAAAAAAATATAATTCTTTTTTAAAAATTTTCTTTTATCATTTAGGACTTAGGAAAATTAAATTTGCTTTTGTAGGATTAAAATTTTAGAATTTGGTTTTTTAAAGAACGGGATTTGGTCTCGTTCTCGTTTTTCTTCGTGTTTTTAACTTTTAATGCTCTCGTCTTAGGTTTAATTTTATTTGTTCTTACATTTTAGTCATTTAGGTTTTATAAAAAGTTAAAAAATCATTTTAGGATTAAATTTCATGTTTTAGGTTTTCGAGTCGCGTTTTTACGTTCCCGTTATCGTTTTTAATTTCGTAGATGCTTACGTTTTAGGTTTAGTTTTCCTTTACTTGCTTTTTCCCGTAGATTTAGATAACCAAATCAAACTCTTGATTATTCAAGCATAAATTATCAAACCAAAACTCAATTTTCAAATTCACGCCTCGACTGGACACGACCCGGGATGGTTTTTTAGGGTTTTGCTTTGAATAAAAGTGAAAATCCTTTTTAAAAGCCTTACGGAATACTTACTCTACTTATTATTGATCTTATACTTATTATTATATATTTATATTATATATTTATTATATATTATATTTATATATAGTAAAAAAGATTTATCGATCAATTTTTGGCGCCGCTGCCGGGGAGGTGTGTACGATTATCGAGTTGAAGTTTGTTGTGCCTTGAAGACCCTTCTTTGTGAAGTTATTTTCTTGTTATAAAAATATAAAAATACAAAAATATTTTATTTTCTCGATTTTTGTGAATATATTATCAAATAATCATAAATACTTTTCCTAAAGTATTTGAAATTCCCAAACAAAAGATTAAAACTTGCCTTTGTGTCACTTGTGAAGTACGGCTCACCTTTAGGAGATTAACAAACTATAAGAGGGGTATAAAGAGGGTTGTTCCGAGGAACTACGACCCGAAAAGAGAAGGTTTTTAATAGCTTCGCGCTTTCCCGCTCCTCCGCTCCTTTGTGCGTTTTTCTTTTAGAGAGCTACCGTGAAACAAGTTGATTATTGGTTTAAGTTATTCGATCTCGTTTTGTCCTCTAATAAAATATGTTGTTTAAAAAGCTTAAAAACCCAAAAATAATCTTCTTTTTCTTCTAAACCATTTGATTCTCTTCTTAACCCTCATTATCGTTTAATTCTTTATGTCGACATTTGTCCGATGCGTAGGGTGTGGAGAACCGTTATATGGTCACCCTTGTCGATGGTGTACTTGCGAACGGTGTGGTAATGATCTTCGAGATGGATATTGCTTTCTATGCCATTCAAGGAACGAAGATTCTTTCACTTATGATTCGACTCCGAATTCTTTCGATAATCCTCCCGATTTTTCATACCCACCTCCACAACCCCAATACGTGCCATACTCTTGTGAGTTATGTGGGAACGATGCCCATTATGGTTACGATTGTCCACCTCAAGTCCCGTTTGTCTACAATCAGGACCCGTGTTTCAATCAAAACTTTGATTATTTTCCACAAACTTCACCGAGTTTTCCACAACAATATCCTTGTTGTGAAGATTGTGGGGGTCCTCACGAGACTTTTCAATGTCAACCGATGAATTATTACGAACCTAATCCGTGTTATGATTCTAATTATTCCGGTTTTGACCAATTTGAACCCCCACAATTTCCCGTCATTCATCAACCGATTCGTGAGAAAACTTATGCTGAATTGCTAGCAGAGGAACGGGCGGCTAACATTAATACTCAACCCATGCAGTATTCCGTCGTTCATCAACCGCCTCAAGAAGAAACAAGTTTGGAATTTTTGCAAGATCAAAGAAACCTAATTAACTCTGTGCAAACTTTCTTAGGAAAGTTTAAATGATTTTCTTTTTATGAAATGCCAAAGGTTATATCACTAGCATGGGAGACAATTTCTGAAATTGAGCGTGCTTTTGAAGACAAGCAATATCAACCGGAGGGTATTCTAGAGTTATTTCGTAAACTTCATGATGATGTGCAAAATATTCAGAGTTGGTAGAGTATATTAATACTCCGAATTGGAATCGTCCTATCGTCTACTATGATGATGATGATGATGACGAGGACTATACCAGTGCAATCACACCCAACTTATCAACCGAGAAGCCCAATAACTCTCTAAGTATGGGGGACGAGCATCTTGACACTATTTTGGCAACGGAATCGGACGAAGTAATAAAGTCTATTGTCGAGAACCTTGTCCAAATCCCAAGTGAGTCCGAGGGTATTCCCGACAAAATGTGTGATGTGCCTTTTCATGATAATTCTCCGCCTCTTGACATTTCAAAAGATCAATTTGAGGGTTTCTCCGATTCTAACGATGATTCCACTTCGATTGATGAAGATTCTTTCTCTATTGACGACATCGATTATGTTGAGGCATCACCTCCCGATTCTGAGCTCATCAGCTTAGAGGAGGTGAAGGATTTTCACACGGAAGATGGAGAGATTAAGGACGATATTCTTCATGAAAAATTATTAAAAATCAATCTTCTCATTGCTAAGATCGAAGCAATTAATTCTAATCCATCTCCATCTTCTAATTTTATGACCAAGTCTTCATCCACATCTCTTAACTTTTTCTTGGAGGAGACTAACACCTTTGATAATTCTTTACCCGAATCTGAAACTTTTTGCTTTAATCTCGAAAAGATTAGTAGTGGCAGTACCACTACTCGTTCTGATTATTCTCTTCCGAATTATGAAGCTTTCTACAATCATATTAAAGAGAAGAGTAGTGGCAGTACCACTACTCATGCAGATTTTTTTCAATATGATTCGTTCATTTTTGATCTTTCGATCAATCCGTTTCCTCCTGCCGATAGGAGTGACTTTTACCATGAGGAGTTCGCCGATGAACTCGCTTACATCATATCTCCACAAGAGTATGATTGTTTCTATTTTAAGAGTGAGCCCGATCTGGGTGAGTTGACTAGTATTGTTGACTCCGGGATTCGTGAGAACGTTCTTTCTACGACAAATGTGAATTTACCATTCGAGGATGACCAATCTCCCCTCTTGGCATATGTTGTATGGATCTTTCTTCCTTTTCTCACGTATCCCGTTACTCCACCATATCTTCTCTCTTGCGGGAATGAAGATACCATATTTGACCCCGACATCTCTGTTTATCATTCTTTTATGCCGAGTGTATCTCATCGGAGTGGAACTTTCATAAAATTCAATGTTTATCCAAACAACTTGAAT
>BQNB010069062.1:0-33628 GCA_026074375.1 Tanacetum coccineum | reverse complement strand
CTAATACCTGGTATTTTGTAAAAACTATATAAGCCTCTTCCAACTTTGGAAGAGGCAAGCTAGTCAATTTCACTTTTCACTTTAAATACATACACACTCTCTCTAAAAAATCTCTCTCATGTGTTTCTCTCTCTAGAAACTAGCCCAATCACAAGAATCATCACCGTGTTATGAAATAAACGATCCTACAGGTACTAACTACAATTCCAGTTGTTCGGTACTAACTAGAATTCAGTTGTTTGGTACTAACTAGAATCCATTTGTTTGGTTGACACTATTTCGAAACCCAAATTTTAAAAAACACAAAAAGACACCTTTTTGATGGTTGTTTTGCAAAAATTCTTGTACAACTAGTGTTACTAACCCTATAGGAACAAGAAAAATGAAAACTTTAAGGTTTTTAAGCCGAAAAATTTAAAATCAAGATTTTGTTCTTTACAAAGGTTTTCGAACATAAAAGATGAACACAAATGATGTTTTTCTTGATTATAAGCTTGTACACCTATATCAAAGGATACTAGATCAAATTTACCTATGTAAATTATCCTTTAATGTACACAATAGCTTTGAACACAAAGAAAAAAAATAACAAAAAGCGCGATTTTTGTAAGAAAAACACATGAAAAAAAAAATAAACACAAAAACTAAGCACACGACATGGCTATTGATACCATTTAAAGACTAAACTAATAACATACTTGATGAGAGGGAAAAAGGTGATTCAAGAGAGAGAGTGGGTTGGATGAACACTTAAATAGAGAGAGAGTAAACATAGAAATGAAATGCATAAGTGTGTGAAAAAATGAACCAACCACCTCTCCAAAGCATGGAGAGGTGTATAAATACTTACATGTGGACATGGGCTTGGGCCTTCATGGGTTTGTCCATGGGCTTTAGCTAACTAGCCTAGTAAGTTTCCAAAAATTAACTTAACGAGCTAACTACAATTATCAATGGAAGGGACCGACACTTTCATGTTCCTAACATTTTAAATTTATATTTTGCCGACTTAACCAAAAACAACACTTTAACGGGAAGTGTACCCGGTCGGTGGGAGTTTCATGGTAAGTAGGGTGTCAATCACTAAGAGCGACAAACACTTTCAATTTATTAATACTTTGGTTTTTCTAATCTAAGTTAGTCTAATCTATGCTAAACCTATGCTAAACCTATGCTAAACCTATACTAATCCTTAATCTAATGGATAAGGGGGACTTTCAATCTGAGAGACTGGCACGGGTTTGGTGGTGACTAAAACCAATTCAAGACACTAAAACATACGCAAGCAAATTAACAGAAGATTACAATAGCGGTCTAGCCAAATATAAGAAAACTGTATTAACCATTATTAATCCAATCATAACATTGGTTTGTTTATTTGTGCTATTGACTACTTATTCAAGGCGGCATATATTCTTAGACTTTTGGCGTTACTTCTGTTCTATGACCTAGAAAGTAGAATTTTATCACAATTTAAACGCATGTTTAAGCATTCTTATTTGAGATTATAATTCTATCTTAGGGATTAAGACAATGGTGATCTTGTTAAACCCTAGCTCATAGAGACTTTACCCACTTATTGCTTAATGGCAATTCATACACTAGTAGGGTCACCATAACCAAGCTTTATCCATATTAATCGAGGAAGGGATAGTTGATACCAAGGTCACCTTATGGTCCAACTAAGCTCACAATCTAAGGGAAAAGATAGGTGGTTAATTATGATCCTATTGGTCTTGATGTATAAATCACTATATGGAGAGCTATCCCGACATCTAGATTACGTGGTCCGTATCACTAGATCCAGTTGAATGATAGGTCGCATACAAAAGCACGTAAAGAAGTATAAATTGATAAACATAAACAAGCAATCAACGATAAATTAAGAAATCAAGATAAACAAACCAAACATTAAGATCTTCATAATAATGGCTAATACCCAAAGGTATTAGCGTTCAAACGTCATAATTAATACAAAAGTAACAATTTAGCCAAAACTAACCAAGTTAACGAATGATACCAAAAACTGAACGATTACAAGAGTATAAGAAATTACACGTTGTCTCCTATGGAATTAATTGCGTTGCTTGACCTCTTCTGCTCTTCTTCTCCTTGAAATTCGAATTTTATGGTTTAGGTATCGAGAATATGATTTAGCACACTTAAAACTCGTTTTTGAGTTTTCTATATATTAAGGTCCTAGATTATGGTTCGTTATGGCATATCCATAAGTCTTGGTATGACGTAGTAAGGGATTTATTGGGTAGGGGACCAGTTATGATTTCTTCCCGTCTATTTTATTTCCATTTAAGCTGAATAACGGCGTATTGGTCTTATGATACGGCGTATTGGATCTTGTTTCCTTCGTGGTCTTTGGTGAGTGCAGGCACAGATACGTCGTATCTTCCTTGATGGATACGGCGTATTGGTTGTCAGAACAATAATCTTCAAATATCTTCGTTTAAGCTCCAGAATGCGTGCCTTTTAGTTAACTTTCATCAAGTACTCCATAATTACTGCAATTCTCAAATACAAACGATTAAGTAACAATTCTTTGCAATAATTATAGAAATGGGTTAATTACATGGGATAAATGATGCTATAAAATAGACGTAATTTGATGTCATCAAATATCCCCCCACTTGAATCCTACTTGTCCTCAAGTAGCCTTTAGAAGTTTATGAAAATGTATCCCTAAGGATTTTTCCGTTTAAGCATTTATTTAATCTATTACAAGTATACAACCAAACACCTCACAAAATAGGAAGATGAAAACACTCAAATTACTCAACTAATCTATGTGGTGACATGTAACTAATTCACTCAATTGCTCAGTCGTGACAAGTATTCTATCATAGACTTGGCAAGGATACACATCTCCACCACTAGAGCTAAGGAGTAACATGTTTATAAAGGCAAAATGGGTTTTTATTTTAAGGCTTAGGGTTGATCATTCTACAATCTTTCACCAAAAGTACCACACCAACAAGGCAGCTGAAGCACACATACATGGCCGTAACGATGGAATAGACACGTGTGTTCGATCACATCCTCATTTGAGTTTAACCAAGGGTTAGGATGAAGAATAATATAGGGTAGGGGTCTTATAACTTTCACCAATAGTAATAAACAACAAGGGGCAAAAAGGCTGGGGGGGAAAGACATGCATTCTATTGGCCGTAACGACGGAATTGGACTTGATGCTCGTACACATCCTCATTAGCGTAAAACCCATGGTTAATGATTAGGAAAGGGAATTAAATTGTTGTCAAATAAAAATTACAAAACAAATAGACTAGGTCCAAGATATAAGTTGCTAGACACTATTTCCTGACCGTCACCATGATAAAGACACAACTATTTACAAACATCTTGATCATTGATAAAAAACAACAACTGAGTGGATTCCCCTAACGGTCAACTTCCCAATATACCCATACTTTCTTACTTGTACAGATAGTGGCGTTCGTTAAACTTTATACAAATACTTTACACTTGTGACTTCATTAGACGTATCAACGATTATCGTTCTTCATATTTCCTTCTCGGTCTAAGCTTTTGCGAAACGATTATCTCCAAACTTTCCTCCTTTTTTGTTGCGATTTTCTAATTTTTTTGAATTTTTTTAACTACACTATACTATGAAAGCGGTGTATTCACCAATCTTACGATAATAATCTCACTCGCGGATCAATTCTTCGGTAATTCATCATTCTCTCGGACGTACCAAATATTGCTCTGTTGGTAGTAAAAATACATGAGTTTTGACTACTTTATACATTCTCATTTGCAATGTGCAAATTTCTTCCCAACCGTACCAAAGATAGAAAATTTGGGACACAAGACTCAATAAATACATACTTTACCTTTAGCAATAGCAACTAATAAATGGACTTAATCTAACAGGGCAGGCTAAGGTGTAAAGCTGTAACGAAACAGATAGTTGGTGTAATTCCTAAAGGATTGGCTCTACAGGTTTTTCTAGGGGTATCTTACTTTTAAGATGAGAGTAAATAAAGGGTTTATACATGGATTTAACTAACCCGTGTAGTTAGTTAATAAAACAACATATAAAGGCTTTTTGGGTGTAATCCTAAAATTTTACCAATTTAAATAAGTTACTTCATCTAAATCCATAGTACTCATTATTGTGGTCTCAAATAGATATAGCAAGCCAAGTTCTAAAGTCTACAACATCACCGGCACACTCATATTTTTGTGGAATTTAGGTAAACATTTGATAACGGATAAGGTTAAAATCTCACAATATCTAATAAGGGTTATTGTGTGCGGGTTATGTATCAAGTAATTTCATAAAAGTATGCTTGAAATTTTTTTAAATTTGAGCATAATTTATGCATTTTAGTGT
This sequence comes from Tanacetum coccineum, assembly GCA_026074375.1. Lineage (NCBI taxonomy): Eukaryota > Viridiplantae > Streptophyta > Magnoliopsida > Asterales > Asteraceae > Tanacetum > Tanacetum coccineum. Next base: position 29,259 of record BQNB010069062.1, on the reverse strand, counting down.
TAAAAAAACAGGACACGTATCATTCTAATTCCCATCCCCCCACTTGAATTATACAACGTCCTCGTTGTATGAATAAAACATTAAAAACGGGAATTTAAAAGAATTAGAATGAGAAACTCCCCTGATATTTTGCTCGGTAGATTCTCCAAGTTGAGTTTATGAGCAAGATTATGTGTTGAACAGCCGTCTTGAGATTTCAAGACTCCAACACTTCCAGATTTCCAGATTGTAGATATTTCACCAACATCGTCGATTTCTTTTTCAGCGAGGTCCTGTACAAAATATAGGAAAACGATGCATTCGTATCTTAGTACCTATGGTTAATTTAAACTAAACTAAATACTAAATACGGGTCAATCTGTTGAATACGCCGTATCATGTGCATGAATACGTCATATTGACAGAACTGACAATAATGTTTAAAGTGCATAAAAATAAAGGACTAATAACGTCCAAACATTCAATACCCTGTATGGTATGAAATGGATACGCCGTATTGATGTCTGGGAAGACAGACTCGATAAAATAAATAACAATCCGGGTTGTCTCTCGGGAAGTACTTTTCTTTCAGCTAGTCTTTAAGTTAGACTTTTTCCTTCCTTCCACACTCTTATTAAGATTCTCTTCTCAATTTTGCTCTTGATTTGGATAGTGTGCTTGGTCCCATACATCACGAACTATGGAGCTGAACATACTGCCAGTCTTTGTTCTATCATGCATAAACAAGTCAAAACGTCACATCATAATATATACATCACAAGATAAGTAGTTTTAAGTTTAGGCGTCTCTGGTACTTTATCGGTGACTCTGAATATCTTGTGTAAGGCACATCAGCCCTGTCCATCAGCCGTGAGAGGCTAGTGATATGTAGTAAACCTAGAGAGGTCACAAGCCATGCTATCTAGCACCTCTCTCTAACCCTGAAGTACCTCACGCATACCATGTACCTCCTCCTCTAATTGGGAAATCCTCTTACCCTGAGTCCTAGGTGGTGGTGGCACAGCCTAAGGCATCTCCTCATCCTCATCACCACCTCCTGGTGCCACCAGAGTCTCCTAGGCAACTCCTTCTGCATCACCCTCCTACCTAGCAGGTCATGCGGGTACCTAGGCCCAAGTATCATCAAGCTCTACGCATATATGCAGCCTCACCAACTCGAACATATCTATAACAGGAAGGTCTCACATAATCACCGTCAACCCCTAGAGTATCTCCTCAGTAAGCAAACCAAAATGCTCAGCCAAACGAGCTAGAAACTGACCTCCAGATATCATCACCCACTGCTTCATCCTAGAAGCAAATAATCTCAAGTATCTAGCCAACAGATAAGGTACGTTGAGTGAGCCAACGTCTCTCCCTCTCAGATAAAATAAATCAGTCACGGTCACCTTCTCAGGTGCCTGACTCCTCTCAGCAATGCTACAGGAAATCAATCTATGGCACAACCTCAACATAGGATTCCTAATAAGAGTATAAGAGGGGGGTGTACCTAGAAAATCCCCCATAGACGAGTTCCCGATCTAGTAAGCACTCAGATCCCCTTTGTCAGGGATCCGTCTCGCGCTCTCAGCCCAATATAAACCAAAACCAGCAGTCTGCATCTCCTTTGCTGAATGTAATCCCAAGGCCAAAATAAACTCTCTCCAGCTCATAATCCTCCTAACTTCACCCAACTGAAACTATAAGCTCTAGTCGTGTCTAAATCAAGCACTGCCTCTCCAAACCTAAATGTACTGAAGAACTCCAGAATGAGCTCGTACACCAACGGGCCTCTAATATCAAATAGCCGCCTCTAGGCTTGGCTAGTGAACACACTTTACCCTTGAGCATCCTTCGGCCATCAAATCTGATAATCCCCCAAAATCAAATACCTGAACCCTATGCACCTCTCTCCTATATATCCTAGCCAACCTCGTCTCAAAATCCGCTATATCCGCATCAGTATACTGTAGTCCCTCGAACCTAAGAGGTGCCTCTGATCTCTGGGTGGAAGAGCCATGTCTATAAAATTAACGAGATCAGTACACAGATTATAAAATTTGATCATTCTATTCTGAGGGTGGATACGGCGTATTCATAAATGGATACGTCGTATAAAGATCAGTCTAGTCAATACACCATATAGATAGAAACCAATACGGCGTATGGGAATCAAAACACATGATCTTTATCAAATCAATACGTCATATTCGTTTTACTAAATACGTCGTATTGAGGTTTTAGATTGTGGGTAAAACTGAGTCAATATGCCGTATCCATTTTTGTGGATACTCCGTATTGCTTTGCAGTTTAAAAATGAAAAAGGGTTTCCCTTTCTACCCATTTTGACCCATTACATCAAACAACACTACTAGTTATCTCATTCAAGGGGGTAAAGGAACCTAAGCATATGGTTCTATGGTAATCTACAAAACCAAACCCTAACCCTAATCTAATATTGAAAATTGAAACAAAAATAGGGAAGAGTTTTGGCTTTCTTACCTTGTGAAGATGACGAGAGAAATATAGACACAGATAAAATTGATTTGATTCTCCAAGGTTTTTCATGGTAAAAAGTTTTGTGTGAGAGTGAAAAGTGTGCGTGTGAAACTCAATCTGGCATATCAGTTGGGCTTTTATACCCAAACTCGATACGCCATATTGGTGTTTGTCAGAAAACATACTGCGACCATCCTCCGGAGAATCCTCCACCCTCATGCGTCCTTTTCCGCCCCGTGCGCTCACCCTCTCTAACACCCTCTCGCGCCCTTTGTTCACCCCCCCCCCCCCCCCCAACCCCATTACCATCACCAGTTAGAGAGTGAAAAGTGTGTGTGTCCGGCGTATCTGTTAGGCTTTTATACCCAAACCTCAGATATGCATATTGGTTGTTTTGATTAATTACGACGTATTGAGCGAACATTTTATTGACTTACTCAACTTAGTTAAAAACTGTGTGCATATCGACTGTATAGGTTTTAACCTAATACGCTGTATCCGTTCTTGGAGACCAATTTTCCTAATTTAAATAAAGTAAAGAAAATGTACCTTGGCCTCCGCAACCCATTCTTGCACAATCACCCATCCTTTATAATACGTTTATTAGGGCTTTTGAACATAATGCTGCTACACGCACCATACAAAGTCTTAATAAGAATGAATTGCAGTCCCATTGACAAGATAATTCCTTAAGCCATGATATTTACTTTTATCCATGGACAAATCTTCTCTTAATGGAAAACTTTACTGAATTTTTATCGTCTGAGTTCTTCCTTTAAGCTGTTTATTTGACCCTGTGTTTTGTTCATTTACCCCCCGAAGATTGGTTATCATATCGATTATATTGATCTTTTGTATATTCAGGATCGGGATAAATTATGTTGAAAGGGAATAGATCATTAAAGTACAAAACGTTTTGCTCCTTTTCATCATATTCGGACAATGATGTTTCATCTTTCAAATCAAATTCATCGATATGTTGAGGGCATAAAGTGGGTTCAGTTAAGAAATCTGATTTAGACGTTAGAGCATCATTGTAAACAATGGCTGGAAATTCATTCTCAAAATCTTTAAAGAAGTCTAAATCATCAATATAACTGACCGAAGGCTCGGGTGATGGAAACAAAGGCATATTGACTTTTTCATTATCATTTTCTAAATCTGTTTTCAAATCATTGGTAGAAATTATTTTATAAGAAAATGAGTGTTTGTCAAAAACTACCATGTAATCTTTATCGTCGAATTCGTCAAACGATATTCTAAAGTCAATTTCATTGTTGTTAAGAAAACTTACCGTGGGTTTACAAGAGAGCGTTTCATTTGATGAGAAATTATCATTGAAGACTATAGCTGGGAATTCGGTTTCAACGGATCTGAGGTCGTGAACGTCTTCATCATACCAGATCTTACCATGCTTAGCAGTTTCCTAGTTAAACACTTTCCTATGTTTTTTTCCTCGTTTAACAACTTTTCCTATGTTTTCAACGCTTTTCTTCCTCGAACCTCGATGTATTCTTCCATAGTTATGTTGGGTCGTCCATCAGGTAGTGGATACTGTTCGGGCAAGCCAGCTACCGTCAAAATTAACTTATAATCGTATTCAGTTAAAATTGAATTCGCACAAGATTACATAAACACAATTAGCAAACACACAGGAATATAAACTATTCTAAACTATACTAATCCTAAAGGTTAGATCTAATCTAATGCTAAAAACCAAAATATCAAATAAAAATCAAGATTAATTTTCACTCCCCGGCAGCGGCGCCAAAAACTTGATGTGTCGTTGTGTGGTTTTAAATTATGATTCAAGTTTTAAATTTATATTAACCAAAAACAACACTTTAACGGGTAGTGTACCCGGTCGGTAGGAGTTTCATGGTAAGTAGGGTGTCGATCACTAGACCTGAAAACACGCTATATGGCTTATGACAACAAAATCAAAACAATTTAGTAGTCTCAAAGACTGAAAACAATGCCGTCTAAGCGCTCGCGTTCGAAGCTAGTGTACAGAATCCTACGCTCATCAGGCGGGAAGCGCCCGCCCCTATACTCGCCATTGCCGAGCCTTATTGAAAATAAAGCCAGAAATTCCTAATTAGTATAAATTAATCAACACTTAAACTCAACACAACTCTTCCACCAGACTCAACTACCCCCCCTCAGTATTACTACTGACAAGTGATATCTTCATATCAGGGCACATAGCTTGCCCTCGTGTCCATCCCCCACCCTCTCCCAAATGATAGAAGCAAAATTCGCAACTACTAAGCACACCATATGTACTCCAAGCCAGCTTTAAATATGCCCGCATAACCCCCCAGCCCAGCATCCGCTAGAAATACCGAAACCACTGTGTGAGACATATTGCTCCTGATATATGAGAAGAGACTTTATGCCACTCTATCTCCCAAGACTCATATAAATCCCAGCTGACCACCCTCCCAGCAAGACTACGTACCCCCAATATAATCGTCAAAAGATGTAAAGAAGCAAGAAGAACAAGAAAGACGAGAATAGACTACGTAAACAGTAGACAGAGAATCCGTGGAAAAAAGAAATATTCCTCCCCGTAAGTACAAGTAAATAGAACAGAAAAGAAAAGACTCATAACCCCCCTCGCACTGTCTCATCTCCAACCGCTGTCTAGCAACCTGACCAGTTCTATCAACCGAGCTTACAAGCACGGTCGCACCACGCATACGCAAGATAAAGCCCAGATAGGAAGACACGAACTAAAGAGAACGGGAAAAAGAACAAGTGAGGTATTCCAGACAAAACACGGGAAATTCCGAAAAGTATGAGTATACCCGAAGATAGAGTATGGATTTAAGAGAAATAGGAAAAAACCTGCAAGAAAGACAAGAGGAAATTAGTCAAAAATTCATTAACTAACGTCCTCATTTACATAGTCGAGAAAGCAAAATGAAAAAAAGAAGAAGGAAGGAGGGTAGGAAGAAGAAAGAGAAGAAAAAAAAGAAACTGGTATGAGAAAGCGATACGAAATGAAATAACGAGAGAAAAGAACAATAGCGCAAGAGAAACGAAAGGGGGGAGGGGGGGGGGTGGGGGGAGATGAAATCAAAGAGGAGGGAGAGAGAGGAAGAGAAAGAAGAAAAATAGACGAAGTACAGAAGAAGGAAACATTCAGAACGAAAGATAGAAGTTCGAAGAAGAAAAGAAAGAGATGAAGAAGATTGAATAGAAGGAAGGAAGAGAAAAGAGTAAAAGAGAAAAGAAGAACTTGGAGACTAAGGAGATTCTCCGACTGTAAGTAAAAGAAAAAGTATAGAAAAAGGAAAAGAGAAGATGAGAAGAAGACAGAGAAAAGAAAGAGAAATAGAAAAGAAAAGAAGAAATGAGAATGAAACACTTTTCATATTTCTATACAACTTTGGTTTTTTAATCTAAAAGTTAGTTCATAATATATGACTAAAATCCTTGTTTAATCCATAATTAATGGGATCCTTAGCTTTAGTTTTCAATAAGGCTCGCACAGGCGCTCACCTTTTTTGGCTCCTTCCCGGCCTGAAAGTTCGCTTCTGACGACTAGCTTCTACCGCTAGCGCTTGGAGGAGGTTTTCAGTCTGAGAGACTGACACGGGTTTGGTCACTTTGGTGGTGACTAAAACCAATTCAAGACACTAAAACACACACAAACAAATTAACAAAAGATTAAAAGAGCGGCCTAGCCACATATAAAAAAACTGTATTGAACATTATTAATCCAATCATAACGTTGGTTTGTTTATTTAGTGCAATGATTACTTATCTCGAGGCGACATATCATTCTTAAGACTTAGGTTTGTTTACTTCCTTCCTAACGACCTAGTAACGTAGATTTTCTGTTTCCAACCAAATTAAACGCCTAAATCCCGATATACAGACAGTACCTTTATGCCGAATTATATTCTATCTTAAGGGTATTAAAGAAATGGTTGTTATGTTAAAACCTAGCTACATAGAGACTTTACCTACTTACTAATCTTCAATGGCATTCTATACCACTAGTAGTCCTACTAACCAAGTTTTACAAATTAATTGAGAACTTACTCGTTTGATCCCAAGTCACCGTATGGTCCGCAACTAATGCTATAAATCTAAGCGGCACAAAGATAGGTCGTTAATTGTGGTGAATCCTTTTGGTCTAGATGTACTAATCCACTATATGGAAGGAGCTTTCCCGGCATCTAGATTACTTGGTATCGTATCACTAGATTCCAGTTGAATGATAGATCACATACAAATAGCACGTAAACAAAGTATAAATTGATAAACATAAACAAGCAATCATTGCTATAAATTAAGAATTCGTAGGATAACAATAACCAAACATTATGACCTTTATTATAATGGCTAATACCCAAAAGGTATTAGCCTTCAAATGCTATAATTTATAGATCACATAAAGTAATGATTTAGCCCAGGTAATCTAACCGATGTTAGCGCATATCGATACCAAAAACTGAACGATTTACAAGAGTACAAGACAAATTACTCGTTGTCTCCTTGGAATTAATTGCGTTTGCTCGATCCTCTTCTGCTGTTCTTCTCCTGCTGGAAAATTGACTCTTTTTATGGTTTAGGTATCGAGAATTTGATTTAGCAAACCTAAAAACTCATTTTTGAGTTTCAAGTTTCTAAAGGTTTGGAATATGGTCGATACGTGCCGTATCCAAAATGTCTTAGGAATTATGGCGTATTGGTGGGATTTATTAGAGTAAGGGACCATCGTTTGATATCTTCAGAATATTTTATTTCCATATAGGCTTGACTACGGCGTAGTTGTTGGTCCTTCCATGGATACGGCGTATTGGATCTTGTTTCCTTCGTGGTCTTTGCTGAGTGCAGGCACAGATACGCCGTATCTTCTTTGATGGATACAACATATTGGTTGTCAGAACAATAATCTTTAAATATCTTCGTTTAAGCTCCAAAATGCGTGCCTTTTAGTTAACTTTCACCAAGTACTCCATAATTACTGCAATTCTAAAATACAAACGATTAAGTAACAATTCTTTGCAATAATTATGCAAAATGGGTTAATTACATGGGATAAATGCTGCTATAAAATAGACGTTATTTGATGTCATCAATCTTACTATAGCATTAAGACTGACTTGAGCTTGCTTCTTGATGATAATTTCTAGAGCCTCATCTTTAGTTCCAAAAACTTCACCCAAGTAAAACGAGAGTAATCATAAACGATGACAAGAATATATCTTTTCTTGTTTATACTTTCTACCCACATTGGTCCACACAAATTTATATGCAGCATTTGAAATTTCTCATTTGTACTTGGTTTCGGCTTGTGTGGATGAGTTTTCTTCTTGCTTTTTCCCATTTGACATGCCAAACACAAATGATCTTTAGTATACTTCAACTTGGGAAACCCTTTGACAAGACCTTGTTTAGCAAGCTGATTGATGGTACCGAAGTTTAAGTGAGAAAGTCGATGGTGCCATATCAAAGATTTTGTCTTTGAGGCTTTGGAGAGTAGACAAATTAGAGAAGACTTTATCATATCTGCCATTAGGATTGTATAAAGGTTAGAACCACGAGATCCCGAAAATAGATCAACACCTTCCAAGTTCCGTACAAAACAAGTATGTTTTCTTAAAGTTACTTCAGGATACGAATCATAAAATTGCCCACCGAAGAATAGATTATGACCAAGTCCTTCAATGTAGTAAATACGTGAAATAAGAATATTCCCTATTTGTAGATCTCCATATCCCATAATAGCTGCAAAATGATCATTGCTGAATCGGACCTTTCCTATAAACATGGAAACAAAATTGATGAGCTTATCAAGGTGTCCAGTCATGTGTTTGGAACACCCTGAGTCTAAGTACCTGATGACATCAAATAATGTCATATTTAAACTATCATTTATCCCGAATAAGTTACCTACTTTCGCTCGTGTGTTCTACCTACCTCACAGGAGTAAATAAAGAGAATTAATGTTACTAGAACCACACTTAGGAGCCACTCAAAGAAAGATAAGTCCGTCCAAACAATAATCAAGTAAGTTTTAAGAACTGAAGTAGAAGACCACCATAGGATTTCTAGTATTTCTAATAAAACAAAGTCTGTAACTGCGTATAATGACAGTTTAAAATCCAGAACTTTAAATGTTAATACTATTTGTGCTGCTTGTGAAAAATGTATGTTTAATTCAAATCATGATGCTTGTGTTTCTAAATTTTTGAATGACGTGAATGCTAGAACTAAGAAGCCTAAAGTAGTGCATATTGGTACTAAACAACCCAAAAGTCAAGCGAACAAATCTATTGCAACACCCCCTAAGAAAATAGTTGCATCAGAATCTACTATTTAGAAATCTAAGAGTTACTATAGGATGTTGTATGAGAAAACTAGTAAGGCATGGAAATGGTAGATAGAACAACAATGCCTATCAGTGATAAAAATGGGTTTCTATGATAAAAATGAAATCGGCCTAAAGTTTAGGAAATGAAAATGTGAAAAAGAGAGTAAGTTTAGCTATAGGATATGCATTTAGGATAACTAATGTATTAAAACTCACAAATACTTTAGAATACAATTTCTCAAGTATTCCATCGTCCTCTAATTCTCTTGCAGATTGTTCAACTCATCCTCTTCATTGTTGACTCTGGATGCATAAAGTACATGACGGACAATCTAAGCTGTTGTCCAATTTTGTTGAAAAATATCTGGGGTAAGCATTCGTTTTGAAATGATCAATTCTCCTAATTCTTAGTTATGGAATTTGGTTCAAGGAAAATTGTTTTCCCGATCAACAGGGTTTATTATGTCGAAGGCCTCAATCAGAATCTCTTCCTCTTGGTCCAATTTTATAATGCGGATTTGGAGGTTGCTTTCTGGAAATCTACTTGTTTTGTTAGAGATCTTGAGGGAAACGACTTACAACTGATATCATGGATATGATCTTTTATACCTAAAATTTTTCTCCTCAAGAAACATCTTTATCAACTCCAATCTATTCATGGCTAAAGTGTAGGTTAGTTCCTGAGCCCTTCATGTCTTTATAGTATATTTAAACATAAAATCCCCTAAGTGTTTCTCAAGCTAAAGTCTTTCAGCTTGATTCGCTGAAGCTTCTTCAGCGTCAGCTCTTCAGGTCCTTAGAAGATTAGGAAGTATCTTCACTTCAGTTTATGCAGCGGTACAAAAACTGAAGAAGGCCCTTGGTTGGAGCTTCAGTTCAACTTGGTTGACAATTCCAAGCTGAACGTTGTCTATCTCCTTAATAGAAGCTGAAACATATTATTTCACTTCTAGAAGGTTTATAAGGTGGGAAAAAGATTACTTTATATAAAAAGGAATAAAGCAATCTCCTTGGGAAATGTTACTTCTAAAGTTAGTATAGAAGTACATCAACTTTCCTTAAAGGACTATACCTGGTACTATAAAGCATGTGTACATTAAAATGGTTAAGCATCAACCACCCATATAATGCTTGACCCATGTGTATTAGGTTAACCTTGGAAACCCTAATCCTTGCCTAAAAAGAAAGATCCCTAGTAAATGTATATCTCTTCTAATAATGTGATACACAATTGAAAGAGTTCAATTATCTCTCAAACAAAATGACTTGTACTACAAAAGCTGAATCTATCATTTTAGTCATACAAGTTTGTTTTCTTATCTCTTATAACTTTGGTTAGAGAATATGTTGAATGATATAACACCAACAACTAGCATTCAACCACCTTGCTATTCTTCCAAGCAAGGTGTGTCATAGAATTCTTTATTGTAATTCTAATCAAAGTTTATACGTTGAAAACTACTTTCTGTGTGTTTTAAACCTTCTCTTATATTGCTTATATATATTTGTTTAAAACTCACTTCGTTGCTATGGAATGTGATTAAGTCTAAATTAATAAACTTTATATCATATCTTAGGGATTACAAAGTTGTTAAAAAGCCTTCTGGTTTATACACTATCTCGTAAAGCTCAAAGATTTTTAAAATCAAGATCCATTTTAAATGGCAGCAGTAGAGGTACCACAAAGTTCTTAAATATAGGGGTGGCCAGCTAAATGATGCTCCTATATTAGAGGTGGAAAATTTCACCAACTGGAAAAAGAGGTTTATGTGCCACATTATTGGTATTGAACCTCAATTTGAAAATATCATCAAAAACGGTCCTTTTATCCCCATGACAGCTGGTCAAAGGAAGCCAGAAAATCAATGGACTAGAGATGAGAGAAAGGCTGCTAACTTAGATCAGCGACTCAAAAGTCTCATCATGTCCTATGTCCTTCTAGATGACCAAATGAATTCTGTCATAAACTGCTAAAATAGCTAAATCAACATGGATGACCTTGATATGGTACACGGGGCCCCTCTGATGTGAAAGAAAGTAGGGTCATGGACCTGGAATTATACTATAACACCTTCAAATTCAAAGAAGGTGAATCTCTAACACAAACTTCACCAGATACAAAGCTTTGATGAATGAGTTAGTAAATGATGGCATCAAACTTTTAAAGCTTGAAATAAATACTGGTTTTAATAAATGGGTTACCAAAGAAGTGGCTAAGTTTCTGCCAAAGTCTTAGGAGCACAAATAATGTGAAAGATTCTAAGCTTGCTTCTCTATTTGGAAAACTTAAATATGGAGAAAACCTTATAGACAATATCTATGAGACTGAAAAGAATAAATTTCTTGTCTTTGAAACACCTCTATCAACTGCTTTCTTCTCTTCCTCTATTGTTCAGGAATTTCAAGATAGTCCTGATGATGAAGAATACAAACAGCATCATGAGTATCTAAATATCGAGAAGAAGAATACCAAGCAAGAGCTCTTTAGCTTAACATCTAAAATATTCTTCAAGAAAGGTACTTAAATTTAGCATGCAAAAGCAACTGACCAAACTGAATGTCACAAATAGGGCAAGAAGGTTCCCTTTGTAAAGAGACTGCTGTCCAAAAACCTTCATTTCCAAACAATCCCCTTTGTAACATAAAACCTATCTCAGTTCCCCAAAAGCACAAACCTACCTAAGGCCAACCAAAGACTTAAAGCCGAATACAACAAAGTCAAGGCTTAAATAGCTCTCTTTGAGTTAATGCATCGACATCAGTCCTCTAAGTCTTCTAAGTAAGAACAAAGGTCTTATCGCTGAAGCCAATGAAGGGATGAAGAAGAATGTCGTTAGATGACATGCAATGGATGAAAGTAAAGTACTCATGGCACTAGCAAAGAAAATGATTTTGTCAGCAAAAAAGGTGCCAACAATGTGAATGGGTAAAGATCCTATAAGAAAGTGTGGACATTAGAAGCCAACTGGTAACCCTAATTATGGATGCTTAAGGTATATGACTGGTGTAAAGAGTTACCTGCATAAATACGTGGAACAATCAGGACCTAAAGTAGTATTTAGAGATGACTCTACATGCATAACTGAAGGTTATGGCTGTATCCCAGGTACGGTATTAGTGTTCAAAAACTAGCATTTTAAATGGTCTTATGTACAATCTAATTAGCATAAGTCAACTGTGTAATGCTAAATATATTGTTTATTTTGATGAGAAAAGAGGAACAATCTTTAACTCCAACAAAGAAGTTGTAATGATTGCTCTAAGAGCAAGAGATGCATATGTTCTTGACATGACATCCTCTATACAAGAATCTGCTTCACATTTGCCAAAGCTTCTAAAAATCTCAACTGGCTTTGGCATAAAAGACTTGCTTGATAAGTAGTTTGTCTCCATCTAAACTTCAAAACACATCAGCCAACTACCAAAACAAACGCATGTTGTTGTCATTCCCACACTTGTCTACTCAAAGGACAAACCATTCAACATGTAAACGGAAAGCTCATAAGCCCTTCCAAAACAAAACATACATTTTTCCTATCAGAAATATCTTTCATCTTCTTCACATGGAACTTATTTAAACCTTGTAACTCCTAGGTTCATTAACCATGTAAAAGTACACCCTTGATCATTATTGATGATACTCTAAGGGTAACACCTGGGTATACTTCTTAAAGAGGAAAAGTCAAGCACCTGAAACCATCATGTCCTTAAAAAGATAAAGGCTCAAAATCAAGAACACAAAGCATGAATGAACAAAGCCGTTACAAACAAGACAAGACCATAACAAGGCAAGAGACCTCAAACGTCATATCACCAAGCCTGGCCCGTTTAGAAGCCCATACGCCTCACTTAAGGCAAAAGGGTATAAATATCCCTTCACCACACTTGGTGAAGAGTGTTGGTTACATTTTCATTTTTTCACTTGTAACTCACCATTCTCTTTAATCTAGTTGTCTCTCTCTCTACTTTCTCTCTACTTTCTCTCTCTAAGATTTCTTCTCATTTTCTAGCATCTTGGTATAGATTATAGTTGTGTAATGGATTAAACTAGTGGGATAACACTAACAAATAAGTTGTAATGATTGCTTCAAGAGTAAGAGATATATATGTTCTTGACATGACATCTTCTACACAAGAATCTTGTTTCTTTGGCATAAAAGACTTGCACATCTAGTAAGAGATGTATATGCTCACTAGTTTCCAAGTCTGTCAAAGTCTTCAACATAAAAAGACAACAAACTGAAGAAACCTATCACATCATATTTATTGAAAGTCCTGATGCTATCAAATTCTCAAAACCTTCAGTTGACAACATCAACATTTCTGAAAATGAAAGATATCCACCTGATGAATATCTTCATCCTTATGAGCCTTCTCAAAGGTATCAAACAAACAACAATGATGTGTCCTTCATAGAACCCTATGAATTCCTAAACAAGTTGTTCTTGAAACTAAAGTTTCATCTGACCAAAATGGTTAAACTGATCAAAATGATCACAATGATCAAAATGATCAATCTGTTCAAAATGACGAAATCTTAAATGATGATCATTTTGAACAGTCCAAAATCACACGAATGATGAAAAAATCATTGATAATCTCCCAAACACTAAATATTTTTAGATCTCTAAACACTCATCCTCTATAAGAGTAAAGGATACTTCAGTACAAGATACAATTCCAATCCTAAATCCACCCTTACCCATTCCATCAGTGGTTACTCCAACTCCTCAAGACAGATGGTCTCAAGACAAACACATTGAGCTGGTCAATATCATTGGTAATCCAGGAGCTGGAATGCTCTCAAGAGCCATGGAAAAAGAACTTGGTACAGCTTCACCTCATGAACGTCTCTTTGTAGATTTCCTTTCTGAAGAAGAACCTAAAAAGGTCTCTGAAGCACTACAACATCCAGGATGGGTTGATGCCATGCAAGATGAACTAAACCAATTTGCCAGAAACAAAGTCTGGACATTAGTTCCTGCACCTTATGGTAAAATTATAATTGGCTTAAAATGGGTATTTAGGAACAAAAGGGATGAAATTGGAATTATGATCAAAAACAAGGCAAGACTTATAGCTCAAGGCTACAATCAGCAAGAAGGCATTGATTATGATGAGACCTTTGCTCCAGTTGCAAGACTTGAAGTAATCAGAATCTTTCTTGCCTTCGCCACATACATGAACTTCATTGTTTATCAGATGGATGTCAAAAGTACATTCTGTTAGCCTCAAAATATTGAGTCGAACATGAAGTTCGTTCATTATGTAATTAAGTCTCGGTCAATCAATTAGTTAACGTTGTAATAGGAAAGTATCGGGAATCGGGCTTGATAGTTAATCTAATATTGTATATGTTTCGGGTTTAATCCCAAGCAAAACCCGAGCCCGGGTCCTAGTCAAATATCCCGAACGTCACTTAATGTGTCGGGGTATATAAATAACTTTTCCACCTAGGAAAAGTAAGTTGGTTCATTAATAAAAATTCCATTTTCTTCTTTCTCTAATTTCTCTCTCAACTCTCTCTCCTCTTTCTCTCTCTAAATCAACTCACTTTCTTTATCTATTTTCTTGATCGATTCGTGGTTTGTTATATGAAGTGAAGTGTTATACGGGATCCTACAATTGGTACAGTGCTTTAGGGTAAGATTTCGTTTTGATTTGTGGTTCAAATCATCAAAAATTAGTGGGCGTTGGTTGTTTTATTTTTTTTTGGTTCAAAAAAATATACCAAGATAATTCAAGATTGATCTTTGTTTGGAGTTAAAGTGGTTAAAGCTTTGTACTTTCGGGCTTAGTTCTATCCCTTGCATCTATTGATAAGGTGGTTTGAAAACATCATTTCGTTGTTTCAAGAATGGCTGATGATTTTTTTCTTGGCTGCGTTTTGACTCACTGACTGCGTTTTGGTCATTGCGTTTTGCCTCAAGACTGCGTTTTGGTCATTGCGTTTTGCCTCAAGACTGCGTTTTGGTCATTGCGTTTTGCCTCAAGACTGCGTTTTGGTCATTGCGTTTTGCCTCAAGACTGCGTTTTGGTCATTGCGTTTTGCCTCAAGACTGCGTTTTGGTCATTGCGTTTTGCCTCAAGACTGCGTTTTGGTCATTGCGTTTTGCCTCAAGACACTGCGTTTTGCCTTTGCGTTTTGCCTAATTGAAGACCCTTATTGCGTTTTGCCTAGGGGAGACTCTGTCCATTTTATTTCTTGGTTGCGTTTTGTTTCAAGAATTGACTGCATTTTGTCTAAAGACACTGCGTTTTGTCCATTGAAAACCTGGTAAGGTCGATCCGCGCGTCAGGTGGTATTTGGCCGAATTTGGGAATCTATTAATCATTGTCTTAACATAACAAAACATCAAATCAAACAACAAACAAACATTAAACACAAACGATTATTCATTCACGGTTTGTCTATCGATTTTGTAAAATCCCGTTAATTCACTTATCGGTTTTAATCATAGACGTGTAAAATCCCGTGAACGTGAATTGCATTCAAAACCACAACTTCAATCACATCATATCCACATAAGATCCAACAACTTTCACACTTCATAATTCATAACCATTCATTCATCATGACTACTCCAGTCAATACATCCTCAACAGATAGTCAAATGCACAACAATATCATGGCAGCTGGTTCAAAAGATCGTCCACCAATGCTTGGACCAGGAAGATATTCACAATGGAGATCACGTTTTCTACGGTACATTGACACGAAACCAAATGGTGAGGGACTGAGAAAAAGCATACTATCTGGTCCCTACGTGCCATCTACCAACCTCGTATTCCGTCGGCTATTGTCGTGACCACTTGGTGAAGTAAACCCGATATTCCAAACTTGAAACTAAAGTAAAATCCCCCAAATTTGTTACTTAATCTTGCACTACTGTTGATTGAAGAACGGTGCAGAAGAAAATCTCTAAGTACCTTATACCCAACATCAAAAGTATAAGAAGTACAACACCTCTTGAAATTATCCACATCGACATCTGCGTGTGACACTGAGTACTACAATGTAACTCCTTTAAGTGATAGTTGTCCAGGTCTTCATCCAACCACCCCTTGACCGCTGGAAACTAGATAATCCAAGTCTTAATCATAACTGTATACGTTCAAGCAAGTCATCAATCGATAGAAAATAGAAGAAAGTCACGATGATGAAATAAGTAGACGCCTTTGTGAAATCCAACTTCAATTGCAAATAAGGGATACCAAATCAACTCCGTGATCACATGTCATCGTAATCCGAATCTCTAGCCATTTTGTCATTTAAGTGAATCTTTTCAGGATCGTTTTGGGATTAAGTGTTGTTGTTTGTGTGGTGTGTTGTTATGGTTGATATATTATATTCCCAAATTCGGTCATATGCCCAAAGTCGGTCACATGCCCACCTGATGCGCGGATCGACCTTCGCGGTAAGGTCGAAATTTTTTTTCGGGAAATTAGGTGTTCAAAACGAGGGTTTTCTTTGAGACAAACCGCTGCTACATTTGGTAAACCGCCGCCTTGTTTGTTAGTCAAACCGCTGCCAAAATGTTAGCAAACCGCCGCCATATAATATAGCAAACCGCCGCCAAACTTTGATCTCAAACCGCCGTCAAAGTTTAAAGCAAACCGCCGCCTGTTTTTATCCAAACCGCTGCCTACATTATATTAAGCAAACCGCCGCCTAGGGCAAACCGCCGCCTATGAACTTTGTCAAACCGCCATGGATTTTTAATTTGGGCAGAGTAACATTTCATTTTGTTCAATAAAATAAGCAACCCGCCACACCTGTTCAAACCGCCGTGTATCTTTAAAATAATCAAACCGCCGCTTAAATTGGCAAACCGCCGTGTTCTTTTAGCAAACCGCCGGCTATATAATTGATTATTTAAAGCAACCCGCCTTTGACCTGGTCAAACCGCCGGCTACTTTTTCCTTAAAACACGGATCTTGTCCCCTCTTTTTGTCAAACCGCCACCAAGAAAATAATATTATAATCAAACCTCTACGAAGAACATCAAGAACGAATTTTTCAAAATAAGCCAAATAAGCTATTTCACTTCTCAAATAAGCTATAGGGGCTCAATACTAAGTGGTTAATGAGATTAAAACACGAAATAACAACCATATCTTCGTGAATCATCAAATTCGAGCCAAACCTCCACTTAGAACACATAAAAAGTCAACCCTTTTTAAGCTTAATAATTCGATCTAAGATCATTTGTAACTCGTGAGATGGTAGCAATCTAACCTGTTTAACATGTAGATCGAGGAAAGAACAAGATTAACAACCAAATAAGCTCAAATTTTTTTGAGCCGTGGCCTTTTTCCACAAAATAAACCATGAAAATTTGAGCTTATTAACCATACGAATCAGTGATTAACAACACGAATTCCTCCTATGCTCTGGTGCCAATTGTTATAACAAGATTCACCCTTAGAACAACGGATCCAAAGGCATGGTGAAATAAAAGAGACGTGTAGCCATTTATTAGAGAAAAAGGAAGATATGAGAAGTTGTGTGTGTGCTTGAGAGAAAAGAGAAAAACACACACACTCACACTTTTACAAATGTGAACTTTTACCCCTCCATGGAAGTATGGAAGGGGTATTTATAGTCCCGACATCGACTAGCTAAACTAACCCGACCCGACTATAAATGATAAATGTAATTCCGGATTAGTCACCATATTTTAGGGCTAACAAGGTCATTTTCGGATTAAAAGGTAAGGAAGCGAAAGATATTGACAAGAAGATTGAAATTGACCAAACAATTAAAGTTTTTGAAATGAAATTGTTTACTACTCGAAACAGTCAATTCAGACCATTTTCAAATGTAGCCACCCAAATGCTCGACATATAATGGTAGACCCAACCTTTGCTAATTCCAAGGTACCCGTCAAGGAAAGCTCAGAATCTGAAAGAGCCCCTGTTTGTATGAGATCCCATTGATACTTCTGATATTAGCAAACAGATAATTTGAAGTAGTTTTGTAGGGGTGGTGGTGGCGTGATTATTGGCCGCCAATAGGGAAGAGACCAATACTCTTGGCTTGGTGAATATTCGTTCGGGGGTGCATGCGAGAAATCAACAACTGTTCTTCTCACGTTTGCAAAATACTTCACAAACCATTCTGAGTGAAGTAGTATACACTACTCCCATTGGAAGTTGACATGGTAACATCAAAGTCAATTAAGTCCCAAATGTACACATCAAAGTCAAACCGTTTGTTAGAACAAAACCAAACATTGCTAAAAACGTTGCCTTTCTACCCGTTTCGAAATCCATTAGTAAAAGTAGACAAGTTTTTAACGACATGACATTTAACATCAATCATTTTAGAATGATTTGTGAACAAGCTTGGTCTAATCATACTAGTAGTTATTTTCGGGTGCCAACTGCTCAAGATATGGAAGTTTTGATAAAAACCTTATTAATGCCTCTTTTCATAAAATCACAAAATGATAGTTTTCGTTTTGAACATGAACTTAAAACGGAAATGCATGAAGATTATGAGTACGTTAAATCCCTTGAAAAAGAGGTTGACGAACTTGAATCTGAAAAGGCTGATTTTTCAAACATATATGATCTACTTCTCGAAGAGTATGTGTCTAAAGATGTTACATGTTTATATTTGCATTCTCTGTCTGATTTAAATGCTTATGCTGAATTACAATGCTTGTATCTTCATAAAGTCAAAGAATGTGAATGTCTTGCACAAAAGCTTTCGAAACAAACTGAATCTGTTAACAAAGAAGTTCATAATAAGCTTTTAAAGAGTTTTGCTAAACTTGAAAACCACTCGATTTCTCTTGAACTTGCTTTACAACAATGTAAAGAACAAATGAAAAACAACTCAGTTTGCAAAGAAAACGGATCAAATGTATTTCGAAAAGAACGTGAACAATATCATGAAATACAGGATTTGAAAGCTCAAATGCAAGACAAGAACATAGCCATCAGTGAGTTAAAGAAACTCATTGAGAAATGCAAAGGAAAGTCTGTGGAAACTCAGTTTGATAAACCATCTGTTGTTCGACAACCAAATGCTCAACGGATTCCAAAACCATCAGTTTTAGGAAAACCGACTCCTTTTTCAAATTCTCCTGAAATGAGAAGTTTTCAAACGAAACAGTCGGTTAATAAAACTAATGTGTCGGATGGTTTGTTTAAACAAGTCACTCAACAGAATTTGCCTCAGAATAGAAAACAAGCGGAAATACACTCGAATGTGCTTAAACCAGGAATGTATAGAATTGCCACTACCACAACACAAACTAGAACACCACAGTTGCCTCATGCTTCAAGGAATACTAATCCTCACGTGTCTAAATCTACAGGAGTAAATCACTATACTAGTGTTAGCAGACCACAACTTAAGTGCTATCAAGTTAAAGATAAGGTCGTGCCAAACAATAGTCAAGTGAAGTTTAAAAAGAAGGAAGTAGAAGACCATCATAGGATTTCTAGTATTTCTAAGAAAATAAAGTCTGTAACTGCGTGTAATGACAGTTCAAATTCTAGAACTTCGAATGTGAATGCTGTTTGTGTTGAATGGAAATGTGTGTTTAATTCTAATCATAGAGCTTCGTGTTTCTAGATACTTGAAATGACGTAAATGCTAAGAACTAAAAGCCAAATGTAGTGCCTATAGTGCTATAAACCCAAGAGAAAAGCGAACAAAATCCCGTATCAACACACAATAAAAAATAGTTTGCATCAGATACCACTATTTAGAAATCCAAGAGTTACTATAAGGAGTTGTATGATAATACAAATCAGGAAAGAAATGGTGGATAGCTAAGAGATGTCCACCAAGATTACATGGACACAAAGCCTCATAGACCAAATAAGATATGGATGCCTAGAAATTCAGGAAAGAGGATGTATCAACAAGAATTAGTCCTACTATAAACCATTGTCTCTAGATTACTAATTCTTTAAGATATCCAAATTCCTTAGGATCCATTGGTCCAATGTTCCATCCATCGTCCTCTAATTCTCTTTCAGATTGTACAACTCATCCTATTCATTGTTGACCTGGATGCACAAAGCACATTACGGCAATCCTCATAGGCTGTTGTGTAATTTTGTGGAGAAATTTCTGGGTACTGTTCATTTTGGAAATGATCAATTTGCTCCAATTTCTTGGTTATGGAGATCAGAATCAAGGAAATGTCACGAACAATACGGGATTTATTACGGTGAAGCCTCAATCACAATCTTTTTCTTCCGTAGGTCCCAAGTATCGTGTAGATGCGGATGTTGGAGGTTCTGTTTTAGGAAATCTACTTGCTTATGGTGAGAGATCTTCATGGAAACGATTACTAACAGTCAAATCGTGGATACCGAACTCAACACAATATCACTTCAAGAAACAACTTCATCAAACTCCAATCTGTTTTCATGGCTAAAGGCTTCACCAACTCAAAGCATGGTTATGGCATCGAAGACTTTTTCTCATCTTAACTTCGATTACATCACCTTACTCTCAAAGAAATATATTATGACATGCTTACCTAAGTTGAAATATGTCAAGGATCAACTTTGTTCATCTTGTGAAATGAGTAAAGCAAAAAGAAGCTCATTTAAGTCAAAAATTGTTCCAAGTTCCAAAGGAAGGTTGAATTTGCTTCACATGGACTTGTGTGGTCCAATGCGGGTTGCAAGCATTAATGGGAAGAAATATATTCTACTGGTGATTGTTGATGACTATTCAAGATACACTTGGAAACACTTTTACTAACGATCATAGATGAAACACCAGAAGTTCAAAAAAGATTTTCTCGATGATTCAACGCAATCTTCAAGCTTAAGTTATTAGTGTCCGTACTGATAGAGGCACAGAGTTCTTGAACAAGACACTTTATGCTTATTTCAAAGAAGAAGGCATTGAACATCAGACTTCCACCCCTCGAACACCTAAACAGAACGGCGTTGTCGAAAGACGAAACCGCAACTCCTTGTTGAGCAGCCGAACAATGCTCTCAGCTACAAATCTTCTATTAATCATTTTGGGCTAAGCAGCTGCAACCGCATGCTATAGCTCAGATCAGATCAATCATCATATCGACTCAAGTGAAAGACGTCGTATTACATCATTAATGCCAGAAAACCTTCATAAAACATCTTCACATCTTGGTTGCATTTGATTACATAACTAGATATGGGAAAATTTAGGATAAGAATGAAAGAAAAAGGGGATCCATGTTCATGTTGGGATATTCGTACACAGATCAAAGGGAACTCGTGTTTACAACAAGAGAAACACAGCTTAATAGATGATTCCATTCCATCATCAAGTTTATGAATCAAAGAAATGAAATGTCTGATTACAACATCACACCTCAGCACCACAACACGACACGAGGTATGTTCCTGTTGAAAATTCACTTCAGGCCTTCTTCTCAAGTACAAAAGGCTCAGATAGACAACCTGACCCCTTGCCCCCCCAAGATAACAATGTGTTCCCTACAACAGAGAAACAGATTCGTCACAACAAAGGGTTGAAATTTTCTTCATCCTTTACTTGAAGAATAATTACAATCCAGCACAACGAACATGCTGAGGACAACAACAATTGGTCAAGCGCCGAATGCATCATTTCAAGAAGATGAGTTTATCAATCCTTTTTGTACTCGGGAACAAAGAAACTGGAGAGTCTATCCTCACGCAACATTGATAATACCGATTTCATTCATTTCAAACCACAAATCATGATTACCAAAGGACCAGAGATCATCCATTAGAACATACAAGTTCGTGGAAATCCAACCATGCCAGTTCAAACAAGAGACTGCTTGCCACAGATCCTGAAAATTGTATTTCGCAAGGCTTACATGAGTAGTAGATGACTGAAGAACATTAAGAGGCAAATGCTGAATCTGCATGGGATCGAATCAATGCAATGATGAACTTTATCAGTTCGACAGACTAAAAGTCTGGGAACTAGTCGACAAACCATTTGGTAAGATGATTATAAAGCTAAAGTGGTTATGGAAGAACAAGAAGGATGAAGATCAGACTGTAAATCGTAACAAATCATGACTTGTAGTCTAAAGTTATGCCATGAAGATGGTTATTAATTTCGTAAGAATTCATTGAGCACCATTGCTCGCTTGGATGCAGTTCGGATTTACGTTAGCAACAGAAGTCTTTCCAATCTTAATCAGATGACGGAAAATGGCATTTTCTTAATGGTCACCACTGAGAGATGAGGTTTATGTGGCTCAGCGCCAAAGATGGTTTCGTTGATTCTAGATCATCCAGAAAAAGTCTAACTTCTACTGAAAGCATTGTATGGATTAAAGCAAGCTATACCAAGAGCCTAGTAAAGATGAACTTTTCCAACTTCCCTTGATGTCCAAAGGCTTTACTAAAGAACGATGATCATGCCGGAAGCAATGATATACTTCCGCCAAAACACTCTAGAGGAAACATGTTCCTTGGTGATAAGCTAGTAAGTTGGATGTCAAAGAAACAAAACTGCACTGCAATGTCTCTAAGCAGAGGGCATAGTACTTGACGTAATACTACAAGTTGTGCTCAAGTAATGTAAGATGAGGCCACAACTTCCAAGATTATGGAATTCAATTACAACAAAATACCATTGTATTAGCGACTCTCATGTCCCCAGCCATACAAGTAGCAAGCAAACCGCCGTACAACATTCACGAACAAAGCACATCCATACTCGGTATCATTTCATAAAGGAACATGTTGAAAATGGTATAATTGAATTATATTTTGTCAGAACTGAATACCAATTAGCTGACATGTTTACGAAAGCCCTTCTTGAGGATCGGTTTAAGTATCTTGTCAGAAGGATTGGTATGAGATGTTTGACTCCAGCTGATCTGGATGTGCTGACAAATTAGACTCAGCATGACATCATCATCCAAACAACACCATGTAAATATTTTTGAGAAAAGCAAAATACAAAAATATAAAACTTCAAAAAGAAAATACAAAATCAGAAAAACAGAAAATTTCCAAAAAGATTCTTCTCGACATGTCTCTTGGAATCGATAACATTTACGTGCTTAGAAATGTCGATTAACATTGACACGGGTGTGTAAATGAAGTTCGAGCGAGAGTTGCAAATAGTTTCAAAACATGTCATTTCTAATTTTCTTAATGGCTTATGTGCAAATATCAATACATAACCCGGACTTCAAATAAAGGAAGGTTTATAACTTATCCTCACAACGAGAAAATTAACGTTTCTTCTCGTACTTGACCTGTTTCCATAACAAACATTCAATGTTTTTTAGCTCCAAAAAAAATGATAATGTACGTTATCAGTGCCGTTACCTTTAGCTTTAGTAAGATAAGTCCTCTAACATTGGTTTTTTCAAAAGTTGAAAACACAAACATTTGTTTTCCAAGAATTTTTCGATTAATAAATCATAATCCTTTCAAATTGTGTTGTCAACACTCCATCCCTCATAATGTTCAAAAGCCAGATTTTTTTCAATTGGTTCCTATTTTTGAAGGGGGAGTTTTTCGAAAAACAAAGTTTTAAAGTTCTAGATACATCAACAACGACAATACTTATGTATTACAAAAACATTATCAATATGTTCCAAACCATTTTGCGATAATATTTTCTTCTTGTTGCCACTTCATTCTAACTCTCTACTTCCCCTTCCATCCTTTTCTTTCTTTGCTTCTACTCCCCCCCCGCCCCCCCCCTTCTTCTCGTACCTATCCCCACAGAATTTTCAAGACATATTTTAATCACAAGGTATTTCAAAAACTAAGTGTTTATTATTTAAAATAAGGGGAGAAAATGTAATTAAAATATGATCTAATCGACTCAATATGCTGAACAGTAAGAAAAGGTTTTATGGTTTGATCTTATACCCAACAACATCTTAATTTCATGAATATTCTGAAGTCATAAGGTGGTTAGGTTAGGAATCAATCCTATGATCCAACCAGAACCGGAGGATCTACCCAAGGATATCCAAAGTTAGAAATACATGTCCATGTGTATATTGGAGATAATATATTTGGAATAATGCCGACTAATTAAGCAATACTAGGAACAATCCACAACAAGGAGATATTAATACGTCCTGGTAAGCCATTGAAGGCGTTTGATGAATTAAAAAGAAAATGTATGGAAAAGGATGTAAACAAACGAAGCCTCCACACAACTTAAGGCAGAAACTGGGTTCAATACATATGCTGACACTAATCACATGTTGATTGCTGACAGTGAAAACGAACATCATGAAGAGAACCTAGTGATGCAATGCACAAACCCATTCCCATCCCATTCGGGTTTCTCCACGACAACAAAAACTTGTCTCATTTGTCACGAGATACACACGTTATCTAAATGACATCTCTCTCCAAGATCTGTATGATATTGAATGGTGGCAAATCTCCAGCCTCCCGAGTACTAAAACTAAAATGCACTAATCGAAAGTCTAGAGCCAAGAATCAATAAAAATCTCGTTAGGACACATTCATATCAAACACATGGTGAACATCAAAATTTACAAGCTATTAATCAAGATTCCAACGCAATAACATTGTGATTTGCCAGGAAAAACCGAGTGATACTTTGAATTCACAATAAGATGGAAATCCTGCTTGAGTCAGCATCAAACAAGCTCTTGGTAGGTGACTTGCGAGATTCTATTTAATCAAACTTGTGACAACTGGATATCGATTTGGTCCATTAAATGAAATTGACGGTTGATGAATTTTGATAAAGACTAAAACTCCGATGTGTTACAAAAACTATTTTACAAGTATACGTCGATTTGATTTTCAAATCATTATTCTCGATTATCAACTAACGTAAACCTGTCATATATAAACAGAGGTGACGGATATCCCAATCAACCACATCGATCATTAAGCCGATATATACATCACATTCTAAACAGACAATCTATCATTAAAGCTCACAGATTAAAAGACCACGACTTCCGCAAACTCTGAATGAAGCTTTTCAAGATGAGGTACAGTAAAGAGAATGTTTGTCAAACACTTTAATAGCGCAAGATGACCATAGACGTTACAGAACAATGTCAAAGGCTCAAAGTCAAGATCGCAAAGCATGAAGGAACAAGCCTACAACAAATAACAAAGAGAAAGACCAAGACCACATGAGCTTAACGACAAAAGCAATCTCATGATCTCATGAAGGAGTATCATCAATGAACTCACTTCGGGGGAGATTGTGTTTATCCTCAAATATTTGAGTCAACAAGAATTCGTTCAATTTTTATGTATTTAAGTCTCGGTCAATCAATTAGTTAACGTTGTAATAGGAAAGTATCAGGAATCGGGCTCGATAGTTAATCTAATATTGTATATGTTTCGGGTTTAATCCCAAGCAAAACCCGAGCCCGGGTCCTAGTCAAATATCCCGAACGTCACTTAATGTGTCGGGGTATATAAATAACTTTTCCACCTAGGAAAAGTAAGTTGGTTCATTAATAAAAATTCCATTTTCTTCTTTCTCTAATTTCTCTCTCAACTCTCTCTCCTCTTTCTCTCTCTAAATCAACTCACTTTC
Organism: Tanacetum coccineum; assembly: GCA_026074375.1. Lineage (NCBI taxonomy): Eukaryota > Viridiplantae > Streptophyta > Magnoliopsida > Asterales > Asteraceae > Tanacetum > Tanacetum coccineum. Next base: position 3,925 of record BQNB010069062.1, on the reverse strand, counting down.
TTTATCTATTTTCTTGATCGATTCGTGGTTTGTTATATGAAGTGAAGTGTTATACAGGATCCTACACATTCCTCAATGGTAAACTAAAAGAAGAAGTTTATGTCAAACAAACTCCAGGTTTTGAGAGCGATGAGTTCCCAAACCATGTATGCAAATTGGGCAAAGCCTTTTATGGACTTAAACAAGCTCCAAGAGCATGGTATAAAACTCTCTCAACCTTTCTCACCGAACACAAGTTTGTAAGAGGTAAGATAGACAACACTTTGTTTGTCTACAAAACTCAAACTGATGTGATTCTGGTTTAAATCTATGTTGATGACATTATCTTTGGGTCCATTAGCACAAAATTATGCAAACAGTTTGCTAAACTGTTGACTCAAAGATATGAAATGAGCATGATGGGTGTCCTCACCTACTTCTTTGGATTTCAGATTAAACAATCTAAAAGAGGCATTTCAATCAACCAAGAAAAATATGTCAAGGATCTGCTGAAAAAGTATGACATAAATGGTTCATCAGTGAAAACTCCAATGGTACCCCCTAATAAATCAGGACTTAATCTCAGTGGCAAAGCAGTAAATGAGACTCAATATAGAGGTATGATTAGATCAATAATGTATCTAACTGCAAGCAGACCTGACATTTAATTCTCAACTTGTCTCTGTGCAAGATATTAAGTAAATCCTAAGGAATCCCACCTTATTGCTGTTAAGAGAATTTTCAGGTACCTAAAAGGTACTCCTAGTCTTGGTTTGTGGTATCCAAAATGTTCAGGTTTTAACCTAAAAGGATACTCAAACTCTAACTATGTCGGATCACAGGACAGAAAAACACCTCAGGTTCTTATCAGTTGCTAGGAGGCAAACTAGTGTGTTAAAGTGTAAAAAAGTAACAATCTGTAGCTATGTCCTCAGCTGAAGCTGAATATGTAGCTGCTGCTGGATGTTGTGCCAATATATTATGGATGAAAAGTCAACTCACTCACTATGACATAATATATGAGAAGGTACCCATATTTTGTGATAACACAAGTGCTATTGCAATTTTAAACAATCCATTTCTGCACTCATGAACAAAATACATTGATATCAGATATCACTTTATCAAAGATAAATATTCAAAAAGGAGACATTGAATTACATTTCATTCCTACTTAATACCAACTTGCTAATATCTTCACCAAGCCCCTAGATGAACCAACTTTCAAAAAATTGATTTGTGAACTAGGTATGCTGAACATAGATGGCTCAAAACTTGAACCCTTAAATGTCTCTTCAGATGAAGACTAAAAGGGTTCAACTTTTTCAAACCTAAAACTGAACATAAATTTTGCTTGTGCCAGTTTAGTTCTTGATTCTTCTCCTTCATATCGAGTGAAGTAACTGAGCAATCACATGCGTCTCATTCATGGATTTGTCTGAGCATATGTGGTTTTGTCACCTTCGCTATAGCACTGGTTAATGCGTCAAAATTTTAACAAACTATTTATACCCTTTAGTTTAGTTTCAACATATTTCACCAGATCTTTATCTCCAGCTTTCTCGAGTAAAGTAACTGAGTAATCACATGTGTCTCATTCATGGATTAATCTGAGCATATGTGGTTTTGTCGCCTTCGATGGAGCATAGATGTTTATATAGATTATCAAATGTGTACACTAAAATTTTCAATCCAACTCTTCAGCTCTCTCGAGTGAGGTAACTGAGCAATCATGTATGTCTCATTCATGGATTTGTCTAAGCATATATGGTTTTGTCGCCCTCGTCGGAGTTTATTTGTTGAGAAATATTTCAAGTATCTATTTAGCATAACATAAAAACCTGAACCTAGTTCAGCTTTCTTAAAACCATCAATCAAAGGTCATGTGAGAAACAAAAGTAATTTTCAAAATTAATATGATTTTTTAATTTTATTAAATAAAGGATATTCAAATGATAACGTAACCTCACACCCTCTCACCTACTTTTGTCGTCGAACAAATGGTTGTTCACTATATAAGTGTCAAATGCATGTGTGCATTAAATACAAAGGTGATCACATATGTCATAACAAAGCCTAAAACATTCCCTAAACTCATTAAACACCAAATAGCAATTATTAAATTCTTAACATCTCTATCTATAAAAGCATTAAACCTATTTCACCACTCACTCATCACAATCAATCACCAAAAACATACACATTATCTCATAAAACAGATCAAACCCTAACCTAACAAAATGTCATAATCATCTAACCCAACACAAAACCCCTCACATCAAGAACAACCAGAAATCCCCTTCACTCCTGCTCCACTATTATCCCATATGTTTAATCCATACACAACTAATAAGTAAACCCAATAAGCACAAATAAGCCGAAATAAATAAGAAGGAAAGAAGAGGAAATGGAATGGTAGAATATTAGATTAAAAGAGAGGGTTTGGTGAGTTACACATACAACAAATGGCAACCAACACCCTCTCCATGTGTGGAGAGGGTTTCTTTTATACCCTTAGCCTTTTACTTGGCACATGGGCTTTCTTAATGGGCCGGGCTTGGCTTAACTTGGGCTTTGAGCCTGATACATTTACAATATTAGATTACATTCCAAGCCCGTTAATACCCGACTAGCCGATTACTTAACAAGACCTAATTTGAATTTATAAGACCGATAACATTCTTGTTTGACTTAATAAAATTAAGGCTAACAATCTCCCCCCAATGTTGAGGTTTCTTTGATCTCCCTAACGTTGTGATATAACGTTTGAGCGTTGCCTTCTTTGGTCTTGTCTTGGTCTTTTCTTGTTTGTAATGGCTTTGTTCATTCATGCTTCGTGATCTTGATCTTGAGCCTTCGTCTTTTGACTCTAAGTTCTTGAGATCTTAATCTTGCATCATCTCCTTGACTTGAATCATCTTGATTTGACTTTCTTGATCAACTTGTGCTCTTGACCGACATACTCATACTTATTGCATTCTTGTTTGACTTATATGAACATAAGGCAAACAATCTCCCCAAAATACGATTCTTGATTTGACTTTGAAGATCTTTGAGGAAGTTTAGTATTAACTATCTTGATGTCGAATGATTGACTTTGAAAGCATGAGTATGAGCATGTGGTTTATAAATCCAACTTCACTAGAATGAGGCTGCAACACAGTCGTCTAATCCTGAAATAAGACAGTTAGCAATCAAAGATGAATTTGGCTTTATCATTCATCTTGAGTTCGGTTGCATTAACCTCCGGTTCCGTGAGGACCGACCTGTGATCAGGTAGGTTCAATTTAAAAGAACCTCCTTGACTTAAAGCGTAGGATCTTCTAATACAGATGTATTAGATTCACCATGCTTCCTAGTTCTCATTATCGGAATGTCTCAAAGCAGACAACACGGTAAGAGTGAATCAGATAGTTACTATCTTTCTGATTAAGTCGTCAATTCATTTAACTAGAACAAGTTTGATTCACATAGAATCGCACCATCATTTCTTTCCAGTTGGCACAAGTTTGATTCATATATAATCGCGCAAGTCACCTACCAAGAGCTTGTTTGATGTTGGCTCAAGCAGGATTTCCATCTTCACTGTAAATACTTAAGTATCACTCGGATGTTCTGGCAAGATCTCAAGGATAATGCATAGGACTCTTTGTTACAGCTTGTGAACTTTATGGTGTTCAACAAGTGTATTTTGACATTGTGTCCTAATGAGATTTATAATTTGATCTCTTTTGGCTCTAGACTCAATTTGTGCACTTTGGTTTTAGTAATCAGAGGCTGGAGCAGATTGCCACCTATTCAATATTAACAATCTCGGAGTGAGATGTCAATAGATAACATGTGTATCTCCGTGACAAATGAGACAAGTGATAAGTGTAGAATACACATATCTATTTATGCTTAAAAAGGCCCAATTAAACCCAAAACGGATCAAAAATGGCAAAAA